>JAQZBX010086954.1:0-12928 GCA_029593785.1 Cabassous unicinctus
CCCCCCCCCCCCCACTTTTTGGCCTGCCAGCAGATGGCGATCTTTGGCAAACCTTTCCATGTTTCCATGGAGGTAACTCTTCTAACTTCCACTTGTCTGTTTTCTTGGCTGGCTAGAGCTGCAATTCAAAGTAGAGCTGTGTTGTCCAAACTCACCAAAGAGAAGCCACACTCCATCCTCCACCTCACCCTCCCTCTTCCCAGGGAGGAAAACATCTGTTCTCTTCTCAGTTGGCCGCTGTCAGCCATGGGTTTTACTGAGGCTGTTCGCCTCAAGGGTAGGGGATGCGTGCCATCCCCAGCCGCGTGGGTGGGTAACTCACAGTTTTTGTTTTGCTCTCTTTGTCTCTCTGCCCTTCTCCTTCCTGGACGACATGCATGGCACTCTCATGGTCTGCAGATCCCCAAAGGAGCATCCTTGGACAGATTATGCCCGTCCTCCATTGTTTTTGTAAGAGATTTGAGCCCTGCTGACCTACTGTGACACCATCTTCCCAGAAGTCCTGCTCTTGAATTCTAAAGGCCAGAACTATGTCTCCTGTTAAAAGGACCTCTCATTAGAATGGTGAAGGTACCCAGGGGGCACACAGCAAAAAGGGTCCAAAAGAGCAGGGGAAGAGATCCCATCGTGAGTGGTCTCTTGGGGAGGCAAACTGCTGGGGTCAGGATTGGTGGATGGCAGCTCTGCATGCCCCACTTGGCATGAGAGAGGAGAGACCAGTGCTTTAGTTTATATCAAAGAAGTAAAACAATGGCATTTCAGAAGAAATTCCTAGAACAGTATAATTAACAGTTCTTCCAATAAAAATTTACTGCATTTGTGTATGCTTATGCCATGGTCACTACAAAGACAAATCAGATGTGTACTTGGTCCTCAAAAAGTTTATAGTTGAGTAGAAGAGTTAAAACATTTAGGTAAATAAATAAAAAAGAAATCAAGAAGAAACATATACAGATTATCATGAAGTTTAGGAAAGGGAAAAACTACTTTTTTTGGGGGGGAAGTCATAAAGAAAGTTCATGGAGAATATAATGTTTCTGAACTAGACTATGAAAAATGGTAAGATGGAAGAGGGAGTGTAGATAACTTTTTCAATGGCACACTGCAAATAAATGACTAAGTCAATTTTACAAATGTTAATATTTGAACAAAACAGCCCAAGGTATAGAGAAAATTTTGTTGCTACTTAAAATACTATCTAGTCTATACATTAACAAATAATGAATTTCTTTTAGCTAGTTCCGTCACCTTCTAATTAAAGTGAATATGAATTGCATATAAGATAATCTTACAAGTCCATTAAAATGTATAGTAATACATAGATTGTTTTACTGAACAAAAGAAAATGAAAAAGGGAAATAAATATTTTTAGAATATAAATAAATACATTGTATACTTTTTCCTCTCCTTCAGGTGATGACAATAGTGCTTTTTCCTCTTGTTCTGGTGTAGGTTCAGCATCTCCAGAGATGAGCTTTCCAAATACCTGATGAAGATGACAAGCATGTGAGAAGGAATTAATGATAGGAAATTACCATTGTGAAAACTAGCTGATTCTGCAGGTGTTATAATACTATACTATGCTATTCCTGCTATAAACCATGATCTTCTGAATAACGAATGCAAAATGAAACAGAGGAGATTAGGGCTATGAGAAGAAGAAAATTGGAGCAATATATGTAGCCAGAAATCTCTAACAAAGTTTTAGAAAATATTTTATTATACTCTTGAAATACATTATTTCAATTTTTCCTATGCTAGAATATGTAAGTATGGATACTCACTTGGGATGTAATAAGTCTGAATACTCGAAGAGTCTCAGCTTCACAGTTCCTTTGCTGGGCCACACTGGCTGAAATCTGGCCAGCAATTTTTGTGCTTTCACCATCCTTCCAGCCCAGGACTTTTACTTGTCGAACTCTCAGTGTATTTTCTGGGCCCTTTAATTCAATTTTGATGATGTGATTATCTCCTCCTGGAAGTTCACTTGTTACCCAACCAATGTGCCTGGAGTCCAGATCAACCTGGTAGAGCAGAAAAGGGATAGGAACCTGATACAGCTATATCCCTTTTATCACTGTCATAGACTCAGTATTAATAACAACAAGTTCAAATAACAAATACTTGTAAAGATAGTAAAGTTTATTTCACACTGATTATCTTATTTAATCCTTATGAGGATAAATTTTTATTATTATTTATAATAGCTAGTATACAGATGAAGTAATTGAGATTATTATATATTAAGGGACTCTCCATAAGTCACGGATTTGGGAATTAAAATCCAGGTCTGACTACCACATTGCTTCCTGCTCAAGTTGTACAGTGAAACCATTACAGTTTACAACACTGTACTTTACCTATCCTAATTCTAACACCCACAAGATCAGCAACCAGGTCCTGTTTTGTGCATCCTCACATTAAAGCACCATTTAAAGATAAATACTTTTGATGTGCAGTTAATCAATATGTTTACTTATGAAGACAAATGATATAATAAGCAACTTTGCACTTGTGATTCCTTATTTCACTGCTTTTCATTGAGAATATAACTTTTTTCAAGAATTAAATTTCAATGCACTGTGAATGATTTTTTGACAATATTCACTTGATAAACTGAAAATTGTTTCTATGGCATTTGATGTATAAGAAATGATCTGGGGCATCTACATTAATTATATAGACATTAAACTGATATCATTTTAATTTATAATGTCAATCTTTCTAAAAAGGACATTAAGCATAAATAGACAGACATTATCTCATAGAAAAGGATTACATTTCCAAATTATTTAACAATTTAAACAAAATTTGTTATTTGTTCAATCCAAAATTTCAATTCATTCTTTTAATATGATTTGAAAAAAATCCGGTTAACTTTCTTGGGCTAAAGTAGCCACAGAGGAACAGCTTTGAAAAAGTTTCACTTACACAAGCAAGTTTGATCTCAGACACATGCCCAGATAAAACTTAAATTGTTTCTAGAGTTGATCTGTAAATGGACTTGCAACCTGGGATATGGCAGCAGCATTTTAAGAGATAGACTGTAGGTGAGAAGACAGCAACCTATTTTAATTGAAAGTGTAGGTGACTTGTGGTGTTAATTGTGAATTGGATCTATGATGAATTTTAAGGGATCCTGAGTTTTTGTAGTGAAATGGGGGTGAAGAACTAATAGGCATAGTATAATTGTGCATGACGATTATACTAGAGCAATCATGCGTGAGATCTGTAGCACAGGGATGGTTGTAAGTGTTCCTATGTATGGACCATTTGTCAATTTAGTGTTTTGCAAATAGATGATTTCCTATAAGACATGGGTAGAGCGCCAAAACTGGAACTCAACAGTGGAGATATAAAAATTTCTCCACAGACAGCAAAATATTTAATGACAAAATTTTAGTTACCTGCTTGATTCTGCATAAATCTTCTACTGCTTTGCCAGTCAAGAAGGTCATTGAGGTAACTTTATTCTAAAATATAGATAATTCAAAATGTTTATTATGCCATACTTCTGCTTAATAACTTACAATGATTTTTCACAACTTAACCATATTGAATCAATGCTTTTGCCTGTCTTTTAAGGCTTTTTGTAATTGAACTCACATCATCTATCCAACCAACCACAATTGCTACAACTCTAGTCTTATTCTTAAAAACTCCATGTTAATCACATTTCAGCCTTTCTCCAGGGGTTCTCTTATAACTTGGCATTCCCTCTCTTTTCATCCAAAGTACACATTCAAATTACACCCATATCATGAAATCTCCCAAAAACTCTGCTTGTTACTCATGTCCTACATTCTTTCTTATATTCACATTGCTTTTGGAAGTAAAAGGAAGGAAGGTAGCTTAATCAACAAATACTTTCAAGTATAGACTCAGAGAAGGATATATGAGAATGAGGGGTTCTACACCTTCCAGATACCTGCCGAACTAGGGAAGGCATGATTAACATGTAAAAGTATCAAACAATAAAAATTAAAATACCTTTAAATACTGAAAAGAGTTATGTTTGTACTAGAGCCAGAGATCTAAAGGCTGAGTAAGCTTTATGCAAATCACATCAAGAAATATTAATTCCTTGGAGAGCTGCATGCTTTAAGTGCTATGGGTTGATGAATTCAGATCAACAAATGTTATACATAAGGCACTGTGCTGGGCAGGGTGAGGAACAAAGAGGTTCAAGGATGTATATTTCTTAGAGGGGATTTCTTAAAAGGAAAGTAAATGTCAGCTTACATACTAGGAATTTCAAACATGATTATAGTTATGATTATCTCCTCTTAGAAGACAAAAATATCAAATTGATTGCAATCACTGTTCTGTGGAAGAATATGTCCTGCCTTAAAATGTACCATGAATCAAAGATAACTCTGTACTGGTCAGTCAGTGAGTTCTAGCCAGAAAAATGTTTTGATTTATTACGCTTGACCTCCTAGTAAGATAAAGTAGTTGTACTGAAACTCTGAATTTCCCTGAACTCTGAATTTCTGAGGAGGAAATAACTTTATAATATATTAGCTAGGCCTCTTTTTCTGATTCGTTGCCAGGGAAGAACTGAACCTGCACTAATGGACAGGAATTGAGGGTGGCTGTGGATGGCAAGGAGCTCCTCAACTGTAGATGGACTGCTGCGGTTGGCTTTATATCCAGAGTGCCTGAGGCCCAACCCCATCACTCTTGTTTTTCCTGGGAAAGGAAACATGCATATGGTACAGGAGCAGCTCAGCAAGTGCCCAAGGGGTCCATTAGTACTGTAGCTGCTAGAAAGTCACATCTATTCTGAGGGAAAGAATTCTAAGAAGTGTCCTTTCCCAGGAATGGGGGTAGAAGAATGGGAGTTTGGCAGTTGGTACTCTTTCCTTCTTGGTTCTTAGCTTTCGAGTAAATAGGACTGTTTTTCCTTTGTTTAGTGTCCTATGTAAAAGAGTGCTTAATTCAGTTGAAACATGTGGATAGGTTAGCACTGAAGAGAATATAAATTATGGCTATTTAGGTTAGTTCAGGAAATTTTTCTTTCCCCAAGGGGGCGAGGGTAAAAAAGTAGAACCTTAAAGTTAATTACACTATAGGTCAAAGTGTATTAAGCGCCATCAAAGTAATACAAAAAACAACAGAGGAAGGAAAGAGTAATTTTTATAGAGATCACCACCAGAGAGGAGTTCTTTGAAGGTCTTAGAGACTTTAGAGTGAAAGGCAGAGTTTAAAGGGAAGATTTCCTGCCCAAGGGAATAGCATGAACAAAGGCAGGTAGGTAGAAAATTATAGAGTAGACATTTATTTTGCTTAGCTGTAGCCATGTTACATATTTGTAATCAGACCTCTTTTTAGAATTGGTATTCCATGGTGACCCTAATCATATTAATCTGATTTTAGACTGAAGATTTATCTGGAGAATACAAAAATGCTATTTGGTTGATGAAGTTCCACATGATAATCTTTCACTAAACTCAGAAATGAGTGTATGATTACTAAAGCTTTGGTAAGAACTAATGAGCCATAAATAAAGTTTCCTTTCTTACACCAAGATCTCGGGAATTGTCCACGTGAACAGAAACGTAGCGGGCATTGATTCCTTTTACACAGTTGATGGTGATGCTCTTAGTTTTGTTTTTATCTTCATCTCCAGATTCCCAAAAGGTTTCTGTGGAACCATCTGTCAAACTACCAATCATGGCAGGTCGGCTTGATGTTTTTATGTCAACAATGCTGGTTAAGTCCTTTAAGCACATTACTATGCATAATTCCTACCAGAAACAAATATAAACACTTATAATATTAAAAAGGAAATCTTCCATGATGATAAAATAGACATGAAATAAGAAATAAAAGCACATAAGACAGAATCACATTGTCGATGAGTAACTTATAGTTTCTCCTTCAATACATTGTTGAATATTAACTAACAGGATAACCAACAAGATAATAAATGTTAAAAGACTGACCTGACTCATAGCTTCAAAGCCAGACTGTATACTGATACTAAAGCTCTCTTCACTATCTCCATCATCTGATTTTGACAATATATTGTTAATATGATGAAAGACATTGCTCTGATGGAGGAACTGGTGATCAGATTGCTTGAATTTGAGGCTCCAGCATCTAAAACAGCATAAGCAATATATGAAATAATTCTTTTCCAGGAATTTCTGGAAAAGCATTCTGCTGATAATACTTCAAGAAATCTTAATGTTCTAGTTAAAAAAAGAAAAAAAAAATCAGGGAACAAAATCATTCCTTTTGATGTGGCAACTTTTTTTTTTTTTGAGAAATAAAGGTAAATTTTGTCATAGCAAGGTAAGTTCTAAGGAAAGTTCAAACCATTTTAAATAGAAAAATTAGATACATGAAGATCAAGGCTACAGAAGCAAAAAAGGCAATGAATCTGTTTTGTAGACAAGTGTTATATCAACTTATAACAGTCTTTCAAATTTATTATTCACACAATTCCATACTAATACATCGGGGTGTAACATAACTGTTACTTTAAAAATCTTGTAAGAAGGAAAAAAAAATCTTCCTTCTGTTGGTCTTACCATTAAGAATGTGGGAAGCCAAATCATTTCATCAACCTGTTTCTTATAAAATTAATATGGAGGATTTACTTAGATGTGTAGTCCAACATGTAGAACTAACAACAAAGTTCACAATGTAAAAGTAATGGTAAAATCTCAGGTGATTCCAACTTAAAATTAGGTGATGTTTCCCATGGCAAGTTTTAGGATTGGGTGCAAATAACTAGTTTACATTTTTCTTAAGATTCTTTTAAATTCAAAACTATATCTTGATTTTTAAAAAATACATATTCTTTAATTTTTATTTTTTAAAGATACTTAGATTACATAAATGTTACATAAAAAATATAGGGAATTCCCACACGCTCTGCTCCCCACATCTTCCACGCTTTCCCACATTAACAACATCCCTCATTAGTGTGGTACATTCATTGCAATTGATGAACACATTTTGGAGCATTGCCACTAAGCATGGATTACAGTTTACATTGTAGTTTACACTCTCTCCCACACAATTTTGTAAGTTATGACAAGATACGTAATGGCCGGTATCTGTCATTGCAATGTTATTCAGGACAATTACCAAGTCCCAAAAATGCCCCTGTATTACACCTGTTTTTCCCTCTCCCTTGCCCTCAGAATCTCCAGTTGCCACTGCCTCCACATCAATGATATAGTTTTTTCCATTGCTAGAATTCTATAGTAGAATACCAGTAAGTCTACTTTAGCCCATAATTCGCCCAAAATGTAAAACCATAATGTAAACCATTGACCATGGTTAGTAGCTATGTTTCAATATTTGTACATCAGCTATTAACAAATGTACCATCCACATATACAATGTTATATCTTGATTTTTGTTTTAAAGAATGCATTCTCCTTTTCCGTTTTTTTTGTGGCATTTAAAACTCCACGCACTGAGGCAAGTGATTTAAGGTAAAAGAGAGGAGAAAGTGAGTATTACAGACAGTGATAATTTAGCACACTAAGGAATATATTATTTGCATTTTACAGAGGGGCAAACAGGTGTGAATTAAGAGGAAGGACAATTCTCAATTACGAAAGTACAGAGAGAAGCACCATTTGCATAATTTAGAGATTCCTTTGTACCTTACTATTTAGAGGTCTTTTGAACATTTTGTACTTTGAATAGTCCATAAAATCTCTTTTCCAATGTACCTAGAATGCTTAGATATAAAATTACCTTAAGGCCATTTGCTGTAATGAACTGCCACTGGGAAGAGACATCATAAGATCGGAGATTGTCTGAAGTAAGCGGTGAAATGTATGTGGTAAAGGATGAGCGGCTTCACCTGCTATCACTATATCTGACAGTGGATGTTCACATACTCGTGTATCCTTCTCCTGACACAGAAATTAAGAGCAAATTTATCAGGTTTTCCATTAGAAGTAAAATACTTCAACAAAAATTTTTAAATGAAAAAAATGGGGCTATATCATTCATACACAAATATACATAAACAATAAGTGTATAGTAAAAGTTGTGAACTTCTAAAACAAACATGCATAACATCCTACAAGGTCACTCCACCACCAACACCTTGTATTGTTGTGAAATATTTGTTACAAACTATGAAAGAGCATTGTCAAAACACTACTACTATAACCAATATCTTACATTTGTTGCATTTTTCCCCCCAACCCACCCAATGATTAACATCCTGTATTAGTATTATAAATTTGTTATAGTTCATAGAGAACGTTCTCATATTTGTTGTAACTATAGTCCTTCTTCTACCACAGGATTCACTGTGTTATACAGACCCATGCCTTTACATCCATTCAAAGTATATACTCAGTGGCTCTCATTTCATCACAGTATTGTGTTGCCATCACCTCAGTCAATTTTAGAACGTTTTCATTACTCGAAAAGGAAAAATCCCATACCCCATTATACACCCCCTATTGTTGTTCCTTATAAGATACAATATCTTCTTTGCTATTGCTGCAAAAATATTACAATGTTACTGTTAACTATCATCCACAAGTTACATTACTTGTAATTTTTCATTATATCACCATATTCTTTTCTTAAAGAAAATCAGTTTTATTGATACATATTAATAACGTATAAATCCATCTAAAGTGTACAATCAATGGCATTTGGTATAATCACATAGTTGTGCATTTATCATTTCAATATTATTAGAGCATTTTCATTATTACAATAATAAGAAACATAAAACAAACAAAAACTCATCATCTATGCTTCCCTGCCATACTTAGCTGCTCTTCTGTTTCTGTATAGTTTATCTTTTTGTTATTTATTTCTAATATACTGACAATGAAGAAAGGGGACATGGTCAGTATGAAATTTGTTGAAATGCGCATTATGCTCAGTAAGTGGTCTATTTTCATAGATGGTCCATGTGTGTTTGAAAAGAATGTCCATGTGTGTTTGAAAAGAATGTGCAATGTTTTATATTTTCAATGAGATAAACACTGTTAGCCATTCAAATTTATTTACTTTTTGATACAAAAAAATTTTCCCTGGTCTTTGAATTTGGCTGGCCTTGTGACTTGCTTTGGCTAATAGAAGGTGACAGTAGACATACTGTATGAGTTAAGCCTAGGCCCTCTTGGCTTTGCAGTTTATTCTCACTTTCTTGGACACTGCTGCCATGTGAATAAACCCAGGCTAGCCTCTTGGAGAATATGAGACTATGTGAAGAGAGGCTCCAAACCATCCCAGCTAAGGCTCAGACCTATGAATGGGTTCAGCCGATACTACTGGAAGCACACTACCTGTAACAGAAATGAGCCATTCCTCTTAATTGAGCCTTGCCTAAACCGCCAACCCACAGAATTATGAGCAAATAAGTAACTGCTGTTTTAGTCTAATGAGTTTTGGGGTGTTGTGAGATGCAGTGATAGATAGCTGATACATGTGTTATAGTCTCACCCTGTAATTGTTTGGACGTTTCTATTTTTCCTTGCAGTTCTATCAATTATTACTTAATATTTTTAAGGCCATATATACATTCAGAACTAATCTTTCATCATTTTGTAGCAAGCTTCTTTATCCCTATTAATAATTTTGTCTTCAAGTCTATTTTTTTCTGATGTTAAAACAGATACTTCAACTGTACTGTGGCTACTATTTATTCAGTATGTGTTCTACTCTTTTACTTTCAACTTTTCTATATCCTTGTTTTAGATGTGATGCTTATAAACAGCATCTAGCTTAGTTTTTTTTCAATTTATTCTGATAATTTTTGACTTTTAAATATAGGATTTAGTGCTCTACTTTTTCCTTGGGTTTATTTCTAATTTTTTTTTGTATTTTATTTGTATCACTTTTTCTATTTTGTTTTCTTCTTTTCATTTGATTATTTGTCTCATTCCTCTATGATATTGGAAATTATACACTCTATTTCTGTTCATTATTAATTATACATACTTATCACAATCTAAAGCTAATCAAAATCTTTATCAATCTCCTGAACACTAACTCCAATCACCTGCCTCCTGGCGTATTGCCGTGTGCACTTTAGTACTAAGTTTTAAAAATCACCCCCATAATATATTACTTTTTATAGAACAATGTTTATTAAGATGTGCCCACATATTTGCACTTCCTTTTCTTTTTGTTGTTTCATGCTTCTTAGATATTCCATCTGAGATGACTTTTCTTTGTGTTGTACCTGAAGTACAATTAGAATTTTTCTTTATTGACAGTCTGTGGCAAGCTCTCAGTTTTATATTCTGAAAGTGTCTTTATTTTGTCCTTATTCTTCAAAGTCATATTCAGTAGGATAATAGTTATTTTCTCTCAGTACATTGAAAATATCAATTTTTAAAAATGCACTGCCTTTTAACTTACAATGTTACTACTGAAAATTCAACTGTCATTCTCTTTGTCCCTCCTTTGAATGTAATATTTTTTCCTTATAGTCACTTTAAAGATATTCCCTTGATTTCTGATGTTTAGTTAATTCATTATGATTTGCCTGCCACAATTATTTATTTATTTTACTTGGGGTTCACTGGACTTCTTGATTCAGTGAACTGTGATCTTTAATCTGTTGTGAAAAATTCTCAGGAATTGACTTTTCAAATACTGTCCCTCTTCCATTCTTTCTTCTCCTTCTGGTTCTCTGATTAGATAATTGTTACATCTTTTCATTCTATCTTTCATTTTTCTTAGCATCTCATTGCTTACCTACTCTGTTAATAATTAATTCATACTGTTAATTCTGTGTTGAATTCTGGATAATTTCTTTAGGTCACTTTTACAGTTCACCAATTTCTTTACTACTCTGCTGTAAAATAACCTCAGAACTGATTTTTTTTTGGGGGGGTGGGGTCTGTTGATTTTTAACACCAACTATTATACTAATATATAATAATATTTAAGTTCTATTTGGTTCTTTGCCAAATCTGTCATTCCTTGAACTTTTTCTTACATGGTTATATTTTAAAGCTTTTCTTTTATTTCTTTCAACATATTAAACACAGTTATTCTGTATCTACAAAGACACAACCACTGAAACTGTTGAGGGTCTATTTTGGCTGCCTGTTTCTTCTAGTTCTTGCTCCTGGTGCTTATTTCATTGTGGGTCTTAAGAATTTTGACTATGATAATGCTGTTTTTTTTCTTTTTTCCCGTCAGACATGTAGTGTGCTGACGTCGTAAGGAGATCTGAAGGAGGCACATCTTACACAAATATGTGACCACCCATTCATTATGCTCATGAACCACTAAAGCATCAGATAATGCTGTTGTGATATCTGCCTTAGTTTAACAGAGTGCTATGACAAATAGCACACAACGGGTTAGTTTAAACAACAAGAATTTATTGGCTCACAGTTTCAGAGGCCAGAAGTCCAAATCAAGGCACTGGGTAGAAGCCTTGCATTTCCTGCAGTTAGGAGCATTCTGTTTGCTGGCGATCCTTGGGCTCCTTGGTGATTTCTTCTCCTTTTTCTTCACATGGTAATTTCCTCTCCTTTTTCTTCAGAGTTCCATTGACTTTGAGCTTCTGGCTCCTCCCCATGGCTTACTCTCACTATGTCTGAATTTCTCCTGATTATAAGGGACTCCAGTAATCCAGATTAAGACCCAACCTCATTCAGTTGGGTCACACCTTAACTTAAAATAATATCTTCAAGAGATCCTATTTACAATAGGTTCACAACCTTTGGAATGTGAACCAAGGCCAAGAACATGTCTAAACTGGAGTACATCATTCAAGCTACCACAATATCCTTAGGAATTAACATAAAATATCAAGCATTTAATTTTAGGTACTGAGAGTATGCTAAATGCTATCATATTTACTATTTCACTTTACAGATATGGAAACTGAGTCATTCCGCTACACTGGGATAGAAATGGCATTAGAACCCAGACTTACAGTGTTCTAGCTCACTGCTTTTTCCATTAGACAGGCTGCTTTCTATAAAAGCCAGGTTTCTAGCAAAACAAGTATTTCTGAATTCTACATCCCTAAATAGTATCCTTTTTACCCTCTAATATCTTAAAGCAGTGTTGTAAAACAGATTGACACTGTAATAATGTGTAGTGATCTGTTGTCTTGTGTACTGTAATAGTATGCAATTTCCAGTTGATTGCTTCATGACAATGGTGTTTAATGAGAAATTAGATTTGACTCATAGCATCTTCACTACAGATAGAACTTTCACTGATTATAGTTAATACTTTGCCCACAGCATTAAAATTTCATTCTTGCCTTCAGGCTGTATAGTCCATGAATGGTCTCATGCAAGTTACTATACTACTGAAGATGGTTCTACTCTTCTGTAAAAATATGGACAATTAAAACAAACAAAAATCTCACTTACTTGTTCTGTGTTATCTTTGTTTGCTTTATTTTCTTCATCCTCTTCTTCCTCTGGTTCCAGTGGAGCAGGTGTCAGTGATGCCACAAAATGCCACAGAATATCATGGAGAGAAGTTGTTTGGATGACATTACACAGAAGCCAGTTGAAAGCCTGATAAATGATGGTTAAATGAGTCCAAGATAAAAAGAAAATATATCACATGAGTAAAACATGTAGAACTTTGCTTAGTCAGAAACAAAGTATCTGCATGGAGTAAATATTTTAAGGAAAGATAGTAGGAAATATGGCCTTAATTTCACTGAAAGCACACTGAACTAGAAATGTTTAATAATTTTGTGCTTAATTTTTAAACAGCAAAAATCATAATAATGATAATTGGGAAAATAATATTTCTGAAGCGCATTACCAAAATAGTTTTTTCAAACCATTTTTAATTTAAAAAAATCTTAATATCAATTTACTCAAGCAGATTTTTTTCCAACCTGCACTATCAATATACATTTCTTAAGTTCTATGCAAGCTACCATTTACTGAAATATATTCATATTGCACCCATTAATGAAATGTCAAGTTATTTATCACAC
>JAQZBX010086955.1:0-12929 GCA_029593785.1 Cabassous unicinctus
CTTCCAGAATCTACCCCTCACCCATTTATAAAACTATTCCAACATTTTGGCATGTGCATCGCAGCACGCACCCCACTTTCCTGGTACCAATTTCTGTTTTAGTTTGCTAAAGACTGCCAAAGCAATAAGCCAGAAATAAGTTGACTTATACAATGGTATTTATTAACTTATAGGCTTACAGTGCTGAGGCTGTGGAAAATGTCCAAATCAAGGCATCAAGCGTAGCTCTCTCCCCAAAGGTTGGCTGCTGGCCATCCTGGACTCCTGCCACATGACAAGGCACAACGGCGGCTCTGCCAGCCTCTGCCTTCTCCTCCAGGCTCCCTTTCTCCACAAGCTCAGCTGTGGATGATCTGGCACACGGTGGTGTCCACTCATCTCTCCCCTCTCCTCCGGGCCTCATTGATTCAGCTTTGGGCTGCTCCATCTGTGGCTTTTCTTTCTCCCAGTTTCATTGATTTCAACTTATGGAGGCTTCTCTCTGTTTCTGCCGCTTTTTTCCTGTGTCTGCAGCTTTTTATTTCTCTGTTTATAAAGGACTCCTGTAGGAGGATTAAGACCCACTCTGGGTCCCACAATCTAATTACAGGCCCTTAACTGATGTAATTTAATCTAAAGGTCCCACCTACAATAGGTTTACATGCACAGGAATGAATTAGCTCTAAGAACAGGATTTTCTGCAGTCCATCCAGCTTCAGACTGTCACAGAATCTTTTCATATGCTTTTTAGCCATTTTTTGGAAAAATGTCTTTTCAAGTCTTTTGCCCATTTTTTAATTGGGTCTTTCTATTGTTAAGTTGTAGGATTTCTTTATATATTCTGGATATTAAGCCCTTATTGGATATGTGGTTTCCAAATATTTTCTCCCATTGAGTAGATTGTCTTTTCACTTTTGTGACAAAGTTCTTTGATGCACAAAAGTTTTTAATTTTGAGGAAGTCCTATTTATCTGTTTTTTTTCTATTGTTTCTTGTTCTTTGGGTGTAAAGTCAAAGAAGCCATTATCTAACACAAGATCCTCAAGATGGTTCCCTACATTTTCTTCTAGGAGTTTTATGATCCTGGTTCTTATATTTATTTCTTTGATCCATTTTGAATTAATTTTTGTATGTGGTGTGAAATAGGGATCCTCCACTCTTTTGCATGTGGACATCCCATTCTCGTAGCACCATTTGTGGAAGACACTTGTTTCCCAGTTAAGTGGACTTGGAAGCCTTATCAAAAATTAGTTGGCCATAGATGTGTGGGTCTTTTTCTGGACTTTCAGTTCAATTCCATTGGTTTATATGTCTGTCCTTGTGCCAATACCATGCTGTTTGGACCACTGTAGCTTTGTAATCAGGAAGTGAGTCCTCCAACTTTGTTCTTTTTAAAGATATTTTTGGCTCTTTAAGGCCCCTTACCTTTCCAAATAATTTTGATAATTGACTTTTCCATTTCTGCAAAGAAGGCTGTTGTAATTTTGAATGTGATTACATTGAATCTGTAAATCATCTTAAAAATATTTATGGTCTTCCAACCCATGAGCATGGACTGTCCTTCCATTTGCTTAGATCTTCTTTGATGACTTTTAGCAATGTTTGGTAGTATGTTGTGTCCTTTACATCCTTAGTTAAATTTATTCTTAAATATTTTATTCTTTTAGTTGCTATTGCAGGTGGCATTTTTTTTCTTGATTTCCTTCTCAGCTTCCTCATCACCTGTGTACCTGTGTACAGTAGAAACACTACTGATTTTTATGTGTTGATCTTGTACCCTGCCACTTTGCTGAATTCATTTATTAGCTCTAGGGGCTTTTTTTTTTTTTTTTAAAGTAAACTTTATTATTTCAACTTCAAAATATAAAATAACAGGCAAAAGGCAGCTTAAACAAATTATGGAGGCATTACTTTACAAAATCGTGTCCAGGCACATTTATCTCATTTAATCCTAAAAACAAACTCAATTGTTTCTCCAGTGTTCAGAAAGATACATAGATGAGCACAGATTGGTTAAAAGACATGACCAAGGTTAATGAAGGAAATGAAGAAAATAATGCTTAATCATAGTCATATCTTATAAAAGTGGACCCCATATTCTTTGCTAGAGTATCTTCTTTGCCTTTGCTCCAAAAATATTACAATACTACTCTTATATTAGTTGTATTTTTCCTGTGTATCATCATATTCTTAAGACCTTGTAGTAGAAGAAAATTCTTTTTTCTTTCTTTTTTTTTAAAAATTTTATTTATTTATTTATTTATTTATCTCCCCCTTGCTGCTTGTGTTTGCTCTGTCCATTTGCTGTGTGTTTTTTCTGTGTCTGCTTATCTCCCCCTTGCTGTGAGGTCTTGCTGCATCAGCCCACCGCGCCGAGCGGGCGGCCTGCCCTCGCAAGGAGGCCCCGGGAAGCAAACCCGGGGCCTCACACATGGTAAACGGGAGCTCTATCGATTGAGCCACACCTGCTTCCCAGAAAATTCTTGTATTTATGTTATTAACCACAATCCTCATCTATGACCAAAGTCACTGTTATACAGTTCCTAAATTATCCTCTAGCTGTCTTTCAATTAACATTAACCTCCTTAGACTATCCTTTACAGCCACAATCACATTTATAAATTGGCAGTGTTTGTTATACTCATTATAATGTGCTACCATCAACTCATCCATTACCAAATATTTACAGTCAACTTTATTAGACATTCTGTGTACATTCAGCATCAGCTTCCCTTTCTCAACCCACATTCTGTCTCCTACTAACCTGTACTCTAGTTTTAAACTCTATAAGTTTACGTATGTTTAGTTAATATCAGTGAGATCATAAAATATTTTTCCTTTTGTGTCTGGCTTATTTCACTCAACATAGTAGCCTCAAGGTTCATCAATGCCGTCATATACTTCCCCAGTTCATTTCTTCTTACAGCTGAATATTATTTCATCATATGTGTGTGTGTTTATATATATATGTACACACACATCACATTTTGTTTATCCATCCATGGTTGACAGACACTTAAGTTCTTTCCATCTTTTAGCAATTGTGAATAAAGTTACTATGAACATCGGTGTATATATAACTCTTTGCATCCTTGCTTTCATTTCTTCTGAATATATGCCTAGTAATGGGATTGCTGGATCATTCGGCAGTTCAGCTTCCTGAGGAACTGCCAAACACTCTTCCACAGAGACTGCACCATTCTACGTTCCCACCAACAGTGAAGGAGTGTTCCTATTTCTCCACATCCTCTCCAGTGCTTGTTTTTGTTTTGTTGTTGTTGTTGTTGTTTTTTAATAATCGCCATTCTGTTAGGTGTGAAATAATATCTCATTGTAGTTTTTTTTTTTACTTTATTTTTATAAAAGTTTTAGGTTTACATTTCAAAAAAATACACCAAAAGTATAGGGGATTCCGTATAACCCCCACGGCTACACGCATAGTTGCTCCCATTATTGACACCTTAGATTAGTGTGGTACATTTGTTACAACTGATGAACCAATATTGAAGCATTGCTACTAACCAAAGTCTATGGTTTACATTACAGTTTACACTTTGTGTTGTACAGTTCATAGGCCTTGACTAATGCGTAATGTCATACATCCATCACTGCAGTAATTATACAGAAGAATCTCACTGTCCCAAATAGGCTCTCTTCCACCCATTCATTCCCCACTCCCTTCTTAACCCCTAGCAACTACTATTTTATTTCATATCAATGTTACAAGTTCTTCCACCAACACAAGATAGCATCCATAGTAACAACTAATCTACTTTGGTCTATGGTTACCCCACCACCACCACCACCACCAATTGTTCATTCCCAAGGGACCCGGGACGGCATCTGTTCTGACAGCTGAGAGGGGACCAAGATACCACGGGTCAGATGGAAGAAATTACCCTGTCCGCAGCTGCAAACACTCCCCGTTTCGGGGGATGGGACCCAAAGAACTGGACAGTAGGAGTTGTCGCTACTCTGCTGGGATTCAGAGCTCAGTCAGCATTTGAACAGTCCAAAGATTTAAGTCTCTATGAAATAGACTTAACAAGTACACTGAAAATTATAGGTTCAAATAAAAGGAGTAGAAGAGTCATGATTAGGGGAATTATAAATGGGTATAACTATGTTATATTGGAGAAATAGATTATCATGTATTCCCTGATAGGGCCCCCTGAAGGGGTGTTGATTTCATGGTGCTGTGGCCCTGCCTCTGATGTCCAGATGTCCTAGAGCCCTTAGGAGCACTGTTGTTTAGGGCTTCCTGTTTGTTTGTTTTTGTAAATAGAAAAGAACAACATACTATTATTTTTTTATTTCTATATATAAAACTTTATTTTTAAAGAGGTTTTAGATTACAGAAAAGTTACATGAAAGCATAAGGGATTCCCATATACCCCACCTCCTCCCCCTCCCACATCTTCCCCTATTAATAACATCTTATAATATTGTGGTACACTTGTTGCAATTGATGAATAAATATTAAAGCATTGCTACTAACCAAGGTCTGTAGTTTACACTGTGGCTTACACTTAATTCCAATGCCCTAAAAATGCCCCGTGTTCCACCTATTCTTCCCTCCCCCTCCCTGCAGAACCTCTGGTAACCACTGTCTTATATCAGTGTTACATGTTCTTCCATTACTACAATATTAATAAGTTTACTTTGTCCATGGTTGCATTCCCCCCCTTATGTTTGTTCATGCCTCAACCCGCCCGCTTTGCTTCAGATTGAGAGGGGCCTTAGCTCTCATGGGGCAGATGGAAGGAACTATTTCACTTGTAGTTGTAGATATTCTTTGTTTTTTGGGATGGAGGTAGTCCATCATGATCATTTTGTTGGTTGTCCCGGGTGAGTCTGATGAACTGCAGAGTAGGTGTTGGCCACACCTCTTGAGATTCAGGGCTCAAGCAGCATATGAACAGACCAAAGATTTAAGTCTCTGAGACATATATTTAATGGGTATAGTGCTAATTATAGGCTCAAATAAAACAGGTAGAAGAATCATGTGTAGAAAAATTATAAATGAGTCTAACTCTGTTACATTGGGGAAATAGGTTGTCATATATTCCAAGGTAAGGCCCACCAATAGGGTGGCGATTTCAAGGGATTGTGTGCCTTGCCTGTAGTGTCCGGATGGCTCTTGAACCCTCAGAAGCACCCCTATTTGAGACTTTGTTTACAGTGGCAGTTAGTGAGATTTGCCTTGAGCCATGCATAAGTGTAACCTCTGGAATGACCTCCTGACTCATTTTGAAATCTCTTAGCCATAAGAAACTCTTTTGTATTTAATGTTTTCCCCTTTTGGTCAAAGTTTTTTACCAAATGCAACGTTGATTACTGCTTGCTAATAATCCCTTGGTGCCAGGGAGGCTCATCTCTGGGAGTCATGTCCCACGTTTGGGGGAAGGTAGTGAGTTTACTTGTAGTTTTGCTTAGAGGCCACATTTGAGTAACAAGGAGTTTTTCAGGAGGTAACTCTTAGGCATTAATTAAATTAGGCAAAGTTTCATTTTTACAGGAATGAGGTTCATACATACAAGCATTAAGATATAGGACTTGGCATATAGGCCTGTTTTCTTTTCTTAGGCATGGCTCATATATTCTGGAGATATTTGTCATTTTATTTGAGAAAGTAGCAGGGCATCCCCAGGATGGAAGTTTAATATTTTGTTCGCCTCTCTGTGAGCCTCTATCTATTGAGAAAACATACCTGTAACAACATGAACACATTCATATCCCATGTAGTATGTTTTAGGTGCATTTTCCCCATGTATCACCCCACTGTCAATACCCTATACTGGTGATGGACCTTTGTTATAGATCCTGAAAGAACGATCTTATGTTTATATTCTTAACTACAGTCCTCGTCCACCCCAAAATTCACTGCGTTATACAGTCACCTGTTTTATCTTTTCACTTTCCTTCTAGCTTCATGGAAGGGCCATGTTCACGCTCAAACTTCAGCACTATTAATGACACTCAGATTGCTGTGCCCCTGTCACCTCCTTCCAGTCCCAAACCATTATATTCAACCAAATTATAAATTCTGCACAGATTAAGCATCAGCTCACCCAATCTCTACTTCCCTTCTATCTTCAAGAAACCTGTCTTCCAGACTCTTCCTTCATGAGTCTGCTCACTGTCCTTAGTTCATACTAGTGAGATCATGCAATATTTGTCCTTTTGTGTCTGTCTTATTTCACTCAACATAAGGTCCTTGAGGTTCATCCATGTTGTCACATGTGTCAAAACTTCATTCCTTTTTATAGCTGAATAATATTCCCTTATATGTATATGCCACATTTTGTTTATTCATCTGTTGATGGGCACTTGGGTTGCTTCCATCTTTTGGCAATTGTGAATAATGCCACTGTGAACATTGGTGTGCATATATCTATTTGTGTTCCTGCTTTTAATTCTTCTGAGTATATACCTAGTAGTAGGATTGCTGGATCATATGGCAATTCTATTCCTGAGGAACCCCCAAAATGTCCTTCAGAGTGGCTGCACCATTTTATATTCCCACCGGCAGTGAATGAGTGTTCCTTTTTCTCTACTTCCTCTCCAGCACTTATAGTTTTCTGTTGTTGTTTTTTTTTAATAACAGCCAGTCTAGTAGATGTTAAATGATATCTCATTGTAGTTTTGATTTGTATTCCCCTACTAGCTTGTGATTTTGAGCATTTGTTTCATGTGCTTTTTAGCCATCTGTATTTCCTCTTCAGAAAAGTGTCTGTCAAAGTCTCTTGCCCATTTTTAAATGGGTTGTTTGTCTTTTTATTATTGAGTTGTAGGATTTCTTTTTATATGCTAGATATTAGACCCTTATTAGATATGTGGTTTCCAAATATTTTCTCCCATTGAGAAGGCTGCCTTTTCACCTTTTTGACAAATGCCTTTGAAGCACAAAAGTTTTTAATTTTGAGAAAGTCCCATTTACCTATTTTTTTCTTTTGTTGCTTGTGCTTTGGGTGTAAAGTTCATGAAAATATTGCCTACTACAGGATCCTATGGATGCTTCCCTACATTATCTTCTAGGACCTTTGTGGTCCTGGTTCTTATATTTAAGTCTTTGATCCATCTTGAGTTAATTTTTATATAGAATGTCAGATAGGGATCCTCTTTCATTCTTTTGAATATTGGTATCCAATTCTCCCAGCACCATTTGTTAAAGACACTATTCTGTTCCAGTTGAGTGGCGTTGGCCATCTTGTTGAATATCAGTTTGCTGTAGATGTGCAGGTCTATTTCTGAACTTTCAGTTTGGTTCCATTGGTCAATATGTATATCTTTGCCCCAATATCATACAGTTTTGAACACTGTGGCTTTGTAGTATGCTTTAAATCAGCATGAGTCCTCCAACTTTTTCTTTTTCAAGATGTTTTTAACTATTGGGGCCCTTTCCCCTTCCAAATAAACTTGACATTTGGCTTTTTCAATTCTATAAAAAATGCTGTTGGAATTTTTATTGGGGTTGTGTTGAATCTGTAAATCAATAAAGAATTGACATCTTAATGATGTTTAGTCTTTGAATCCATGAACATGTAATATCTTTCCATTTATTTTGGTCTTCCTTGTTTTCTTTTAGCAATATTGTGTAGTTTCCTGTGTACAGCTACTTTACATCTTAAGTTTATTCTTAGATATTTGATTCTTTTAGTTGCTCTTGTAAATGGGATTATTTTCTTGATTTCCTCCTAAGATCCCTGATTATTCATGTAAAGAAACGCTACTGATTTTTGCGTATTGATCTTCTATCCCACCACTTTACTGAACTTGTTTATCAGCTCTAGTAGCTTTGTTGTAGCTTTTTTCAGGACTTTTTATAGGATCATGTCACCTGCAATAGGAAAAGTTTTGCTTCTGCCTTTCCAATTTGGATGCCTTTTATTTCTTTTTCTTGCCCAAGTGCTCTAGCAAGAACATCTTATACAATGCTGAATAAGAGTGGTGACAGTAGGCATCCTTGTCTCATTCCAGATCTTAGAGGAAAAAAAGCCTTTAGCACTTCACCATTAAGTATGATGCTTGCTGTGGGTTTTTCATATATGCCCTGTATCAGGATGAGAAAGTTTCCTTCTATTCCTATCTTTTGATACTGATACTGATATTTGATATTTGAAATCTGAAATTGAGATGATCATGTGATTTTTCTTCTTTGGTTTATTAATGTGGTATATTACATTGATTGATTTTCTTATTTTGATCCACTCTTGCATACCTGGTATAAAACCCACTTGATCATGGCATATAATTTTTTTTAATGTGCTTTTCAATTTAATTTAATGAGTTAAAGGAAAATAAGACTAAAGAGAGAAAGGATATTAAGATGACACTCTGTGATTATAAATAACAATTTGAAAGCCTGCAAAGAAAAGTAACAGAACTTATGGGAATGAAAAGCACAATGGGGAGTAGATGTGGCTCAAGCTGTTAAGTGCCCACCTCTCACATGGGAGGTCCTGGGTTCGGTTCCCTCTGCTTCCTAAAGAAGACAAACAAAGAATGAACAGACATCGAGCAAAAACAACAAGCAGAGAACGAGTAAACAATGAGCAGACAAGAAAAAACAGCAAGCAAAACAGTGAACAAACAATGAGCAGATAACAAGCAAAAACAAAACAAGCAGGGAGCAGATGTGGCTCAAGCAGTTGAGCACCTGCCTCCCACACGGGAGGCCCCGGGTTTGGTTCCCGGTACCTCCTAAAGAAAAAACAAAACACACAATGAACAGACAAGCAAAAAAAACGAGTAGACAACAAGTGCAAACAACGAGCTAAAACAAGGAGCAAACAGACAAGGGAGCATATCGAGGTGGGGAGGAGTACATTAGAGCGGAGCGAGTGTACCTCAGTGGTGGAGCGCCTCCTTCGCGTGTCCAGGCCCCAGGTTCAATCCCCAGTGCCTCCTAAGGAAAAAAAAATCATTAGAGACATGTAGCAGCAAATTTGAAATGGCAAAAGAACGAATAAGTGAAATTGAGGACAGAACATCTGAAGGTGAAAAGACAGAAGAACACAGAAAAGAATGCAAAAAATTGAACAGGGTTTCAGGGAATTTAATGAAAATGATAGGGCAAAACACGCAAACATACGCGTTATAGGTGTCGCAGAAGAAGAGAACAGAAAAGAGGAAGAAAGAATATTTGAGGAAATAATGACTAAAAATTTTCCAACCCTTATGAAACACATAAATATCAATATTCAAGACGGACAAAGTACCCCAGAGTAAATCCAAATAGACCTACACCAAGACCACTACTATTCAGAAGGTCAAATGCTACAGATAAAAAGATTCTTAGAGCAGCAAGAGAAAAGCAATGAATGCATCATGAACAAGGGAAGCTCAATAAGACTAAGTGTCCATGTCTCATCAGAAACTATGTAAGTGAGAAGGCAGTGGTATGATGTATTTAAGGTACTAAAAGAAAAAGACTGCCAGCCAAGAATTCTTTATCTGACAAAACTATCCTTCAGAAATGAAAGTGAGTTTAAAGTCATCACAGACAAAAACTGAGAGAGTTTGTCACTAAGAGATCAGATTTAAAAGAGATACTAAAGGGTATGCTGCAGCCTGAAAGGAAAAGACAAGGACGAGAAGAGTGGAGAAGCATGGAACAATGAAGATTATAAGTAATGGTAACTAAAAGGGTTAAAATACAGACAATAGTAAGATAAGACAATGGAAAGCCAAAGGGTAAAATCAACGATGTATCTAATGCCTTTACAGTAATAACATTGAACATTAATGGATTGAACTTTCCAATTAAAAGACATAGATTGACAGAATGGATAAAAACGATGAACCGTCTGTTTTCTAAAAGAAACTTACCTTAGACACAAGGACACAATCAGACTGAAAGTAAATGATTAGAAAAAGATATTCCATGCAAATAGCAATCAATAAAGATCAGGAGTTGTGATACTAATACCAGACAAAATATATTTTAAATGTTAAACAGCTATAAGAGATGAAGGTCATTATGTATTAATAAAAGGTGCAATTCACCAAGAAGAAATAACAAAAATAAATATTTATGCACCTAACTGAGATGCCCCAAAATACATGAGAGACGCATTGGCAAAACTGAAAGGAGAAATAAAAGTCTCAATAATAGTTGGAGACTTCAACACACCATAGTCAGCATTGGATAGAACATCTGGACAGAGGATACATGAAGAAACAGCTTGAATAATATAATAAATGAACTAGATCTAACAGACATTTATAGAGCCTTACACCCCAAAAACTGTAGGATATACATTCTTCTCAAGTGCTCGTGGATCTTTCTTCAGAATAAACCACATGTTGCGTCCTAAGTCAGATCTCAATAAATTTTAAAAGTTTGAAATTATACAAAACACTTTCTGTGATCATAATGAAAAAGTTGGAAGTTAATAGCAGGCAGAAAAAGGGAAAATTCACAAATATATGGAGACTAAACAGCATACTCTTAAATTATCAGTAGATCAAAGAAAAAATTGCCAGAGAAATTAGTAAATATCTCAGGATGAATGAAAATGAGAACCCAACATATCAAAACTTAAGGGAGGGAAACAGATGTGGCTCAACCAGTTGGGCACCCACCTACCACATGGGAGGTCCCGAGTTCGGGTTCTGGTGCTTTCTAAAGAAGACAAGCAGATGCCGCATCTGCCACAACGAGCTAGATGCTGCACTCACCACAACGAGAAGATGCCTATACAAGTAGATGCCACAAACCAGCAGACGCCACCGCCCATGGGGAGTGGATGTGTCTCAGGCCACTGGGCACTCGCCTCCCATGTGGGAGGTCCTGGGTTGAGGTCCTGGGTTTAGTTCCTGGTGCCTCCTGGAAAAGGCGAGCAAATAATGAGCAGACAGATGAGAGAACCATCTGGTGGGGGTGGGTGGGATAAATTTTTTTTAAGAAAATCTTTATAAAAAGCAAGGAATACAGGGGAGCGGTTGTAGCTCAAGTGGTTGAGTGCCTGCTTCCCATGTACTAGGTCCCAGGTTCAATCCCTGGTTCCTCCTAAAAACAAGCAAACAAATGATAAAACCAACTCTGAATGGGGAGCAGATGTGGCTCACTGGTTGCATACCTGCTTCCCATGTATGAGGTCCTGGGTTCAATCTCTGGTACCTCCTAAAAAAAAAAAAATTATGGGATACAGCAAAGATAGTGCTGAGAGGAAAATTTATAGCCCTCAATGCTTACTTTAAAAAAGAAGAAAGAGCTAAAATCAAAGACCTAACTGAACATCTGAAGGAACTAGAAAAAGAACAGCAAACTAATCCCAAAGTAGTCAGAAGGAAAAGAAGTAATAAAGATTAGAGCAGAAATAAATGAAATGGAGAATAAAAAAACAATAGAGAAAATCAACTGAACCAAAAGTGGTTCTTCGAGAAGATCAACAAAATCGACAATTCCTTAACTAGACTAACAATGGAAAAAAAAAAAACAAAAAACGAAAGATGCAAAAAAAAATCAAAAATGATAAGGGGGCATTACCACAAACCCAGCAGAAATAAAAGAGATCATAAGAGGATACTATGAACAACTGTACACCAGTAAACTAGGCAATGTTGATGAAATGGACAAATTCCTAAAACACTTCAACAACCCATGAAATATACCTCAACAAACCAATCACAAGTAAAGAAATTGAAACAGTCATCAAAAAACTACCCAGAGTGAAATGTCCAGGACCAGATGGCTTTACAGGTAAATTCTTCCAGTCATTTAAAGATGTAATACCAGTCTTGCTCAAACTCTTCCAAAAACTTGAACAGGAAGGTACACTGCCAAACTCATTCTACAAAGCCAACATCACCCTAATACCAAAGCCAAATAAACATATTACAAAAAAGATTACAGACCAGTTTCTCTAATAAATATAAGTACAGAAATCTCAATAAAATACTTGCTAACCGAATCCAAAAGCTCTAGAAGCTTTGTTGTAGATTTTTGCAGAAATTTCTATATATAGGATTGTGTCTTTTGCAAATAGTGAAAATTTTATTTATTCCTTTCCAATTTAATGCTTTTTATTTCTTTGTCTTGCTTAACTGCTCTACCTAGAACTTCCAGTACAGTGTTGATTAACAGTGGTGACAGTGGGCATTATTGTCTTGTTCCGGATTTTCGAGGAAAGCTTTCAGTCTTTCATCATTGAGTAACATGTAAGCTGTGGGTTTTTCATATATATCCTTTATCATGTTTAGGACGTTTCCTTCTATTTCTGCCTTTTGAAGTGTTTTCTCAAGAAAGGATGCTGGATTTTGTGAAGTGCCCTTTCTGTGTCAATTGAGGTGATCATATGGTTTTTCCCTTCATTGATGTATTTCCCTTCATGTTAATGCGGTGTATTAAATTGATTTTCTTATGTTGAACCTCCATTGTGTATCTGGGATAAATTCCACTTGATCAGTTTATAATTATAATTTTTAAAATATCTTATTGGATTTGATTTGGAAGTATTTTGTTGAGGATTTTTGCATCTATATTCATAAGAGAGTTGGTGTATAATTTTCTTGTCTTGTACTTGTATCTGGTTTTGGTATAAGGGTGATATTGGCCTCATAAAACATCTTTAATTTTTTGGAAGAGTTTGAGGAGGATTTGTATTAATTCTTCTTGTAATGATTGATATAATTCACCTGTTAAGCCATGTGTTCCTGGGCTTTTCTTTGTTGGGAGGTTTTTCATGACTGACTTAATCTCTTTACTTTTAATTGGTCTGTTTGAGGTATTCTATTTCTTCTAGAGTCAGTGTAGGTTGTTTGTGTGTTTCTAAGAATTTGTCCATTTCATCTAGTGTATCTAATTTGTTGGCATACAGTTGTTCATAGTATCCTCTTGTGATCTTTTTATTTTTGTGCGGTCAGTACTAATGTTACCCCTCTCATTTCTGATGTTATTTATTTTCATCATCTGTTTTTTGTTGGTGTTTTTTTTTTTTTGTCAG
>JAQZBX010086956.1:0-12935 GCA_029593785.1 Cabassous unicinctus
TCCCTGTTAGTAGTGGAAGAGATTGGGAGGTTTGTATATCTTTAGCCCCTTGCAGGCTCCAAGAAACAAACAATGGCGCAGCCCCATCCAGCCTGGACTGGCTCTCGGGACAGGGTAGACCAAACCTGGGAGTCAAAAGCAGGATCAGCCCCAGGCTCTCTCTCCCCTCTCCTGTGGAGTCCTCAACAATTAGTCCAGGCTAGAAGAGAGGGAGATTGCGAGGGTCAGATTTCTCCAGTTCTTCCTAGGCTCCCAGGGCAAACTGCTGTGTGGAAGGGTCTGTGGGGCTCCACAGCCCAAATTTGCGGGTCAGAACCTGAGTCAGCCTAAGGCTGCGTCCCTCTCTCTCTCCTTTCGGGGAGTGGTTGATCCCTGGAGCCCCCTTTGTCTGTAGTCGCAGGCCCAGAGGCCCGAGAATTCTAAAGAGTGTGGGGGAGGGTGCCGGCAGCAGCCGCCACTGCTGATTAAAACTCATGGTTCTGGTTCTGTCGTCGCATTTCTCTCTTTTGTCCCTCTCTCCTCTGGGTGGTGTGCAGTCTTCCCCTGCTGTCCTAAACCCTAGAAGATCTATTTTGGGTCTGTTTCAGCCTGTTCTCTAGCTATTTTTCTGGAGAAGAGATTCCTGTGTGTTACTAGTCAGCCATCTTCCCGGAAGTCAGGAGCACCACTATTTGAGGTAGTATCTACTTTGGAAGTCTATGAGATCCTGCTGAGATGTGTATAAGCATTACCTCTAGGATGACCTCCCGACTCACTTTGAATTCTCTTAGCCATATAAACTCATTTGTCTTTACCTTTTCCCCCTTTTACTCAAAATCTATTTCCAGTTGCACTGCTAGTGGGTGCTTGGTAGTAATCCCTTGGTCCCAGGGAGGCTCATCCCCTGGAGTCATGTCCCACACTGGGGGGAAGGTAATGCATTTATATGCAGAGTTTGACTCAGAGAGAGGCCACATTTGAGCAACAAGGAGGTTCTCAGGAGGCAACTCTTAGGCATCCTATAACACTAGCACTAGGTTCTTGTGCTGGTGTGTTCTCAGGAAATTTACTGAATTCCTAGATCTGATGAAAATAAGAGGCAGAAAAGATGCTTAGGAGCATAAACATCAAACCCTATAAGATGGCAACCGTGGTGGGGTGAGAACCCAGAATTCCAGTGTGTCAGCTCAAGGTCCCCTTCACTTGAGCATGCCACTTCCGGCTGTGGAAAATTCCAGACTGTGCTTTACAAAATCAGTCTATCTACAAAATAAAGTGGCAAGTCAGAGTCTGACCTCTCACTTCAACTTGAATCTTTTCCAGTACAGATTTTAAAGGATTTCAAACGTTGTTGTTGTTTTTTAATTCTAAGCATTCTGCAAACCCTTGTGCTGAAATCTTACTGCTGGTGGGCGATACCCCAATAGGAAAAGAGTCATGAGTCTCCTACCACCACTATTCCATTTCCTCACCAGCAGCTGGCCATGCTGGCAAAGCCCACACAGATCACCATCCCTCCTCTTGAAATCCTCTTTTCCACACACCACGCCAAAAGCCTGCTCCTCCTGGAGAACTTAGAGCCTAGTATGTCTCTTCCCACAAGCGCCTCCCAGTCCTCTGCCTTATCTCATGGTGTCAGACAAGAATGCATCCTTTGTGGCTGTGCACTTCGACTCCAACATGTGGGGGAGTATGAACCCCCACCAGAGCTGCCTGGCACCTGGAGGGCAGGGCAGGGGCCACGGGTGAGCAGCCACCTGTCACCTGTGCCAGCCACCAGTCTCCCTCCCCCACCCCAGGCTGCCAGAGCCATGAACATAGCTGGACAGGGCCCCTTGGAAGGCACCAATTCTGAGGCTCTGGGGCAACCAATTTGGGGGTGTTCATTCCTGGAATTCTGGGGGGTAGGATGGGAAGAGCTCGGGTCAGAACCCCTAGAAAATGTCCAGTGGCCTGACACTCACCAGGTGTGCTTACCTGGCCAGAACTGTGGGCTAATGCCAGGGCAGGTGACACTTGGCAGCCATGCAGATGAGCCCAGAGCCCAGTTTCCCATCAGATAACTGGAAAATGACCACTGTGTGACCTCTGACAAGCCAATTCTCCTCTCTGGGGCTCAGTTTTCTCACATTAAAATGTAGAGGGTGGGATGGAACTAAACTCCCACCTGAGGTCGAGGCTCCATGACTCTGACTTTGAACTAAATCCAAAAAGGAAATGCAGCCAAGTTCTTTTTCACTTGCTTCCCTTGTGGGCCATGGTTTTACTAACACTTTAACCCCGTAATCTTCTTCTGAGAGAGTCCTCCTCCACCCCAAAGATCCATGACGGTGTTGGGAAACGTGGATTAGAAATGTCTCTGGGACTCAGCTCTCTGCTGGCACTTCAGCCCCATCTCGGTCAGCCTACCCCATCCCAACCCCACCGCGGCCGTCCCGATGCTGGGGCGCTGAGCAAGCTGAGCTCCAAAGCCTGGCAGTTTTAATCCAGTTTTTCTGTTTTGAGTCCTGGGCACCTGGGAGAACATTCTGTCTCACCGTCCACCCTGCCACGCCTTCTCCCGCATGCCCGGCTCCCTCCAGAGCACCGGGTCTGCCTGGAAACCAGGAAGGTCAGTCGTGAGCTATTGAGTGATCTAGTCAATCTGCCTGGTGGCAGCTAAGATGGGACACCTGGCAAGAACATGAAGGACGGGCCAGGGAGAGGGCGGGGGCCACCTCAGGCTAATTCTTGAAGGATGCTCGAGCAGATGCCCTGGCCCCTGTGCTCAGGGCAAGCCAGACATGCCAGGGAGCTGGGACCCAGGAAACCCCTAGCACCAGGGAGGAGCTGAGGCTGGCGGGAAATGCCAGCTCCCTCACCACTTGAGGGGACAAGGCCAGGGTCCTCAGCGGGATGGAGGCCCAGGTGCCCCACGTGCCACAGCAGTCACCTGCCTTCCTTCACTGCCTTCTCGCTGAGTCTCGCTTCCTTGCTCCCTCTCCACGCTTCCTGGGATCACCTCCAAATAAACTACCTACTCCCAAGCCCTCACCTCAGGGTCTCCTTTAGAGGGACCCCTCTAGGGTGGGTGCAGGAGGATAAGCTCAGAGAGCAAGGGGGTCAGGCAGAGGGGATGCGGCGGAGGGCAGGGCATGGCACAGCCTGCAGCATGGCTGCTCCAACACTGGGCGAGGTCCTGCTGGTCCAGTTCCTTGTCAGGCATCTTCCCTGACCTCCAGGGAGTACTGAAGGGGGCCTGGGGCTGGAGAAGAGGGCTCGGCCTTCCTAAGTGCCCTGCAGGCCCTGCCAAGGCGGCTCCCTCCGCCCACACCACAGTGAGCCAAGAGGATGGCTCTGCTTATTCTGGGAGCTGCCCAACTGCAAAAGGGAATTCCCAGCTGGCCCGATGTCTTGCATGATTCAGGTCTAAGGATTTGGAAAAGCTTCCCTAGTGCTGAAGGGGAATACCACAGAGGCAAGTGATAAGCGGTTAAGTCAGACTGACTAGTTGGGCACCTCAGATCCTATTTTCAACCTCCATGAGCGTCAGCTTCCTTATCTGGAACCTGGGGGTCATCGTCTACACCTGGCGAGGCTTGCTGGCTTCCCACCTCCCACCCCAGGACGTGTCTGCTCGGTTGGCTGTGATCAGAGCCACACGGCGGCCCAGGGGCTGAGTTCCGGCATGGGGTCTGCCTGCCCAGGCCCTCGCCACCATCGGCAAGCGAGCCAGGAAGCAGGGGTGAGGAGACGTGGCCCTGGGGGCTGGGGGTCCCGGCAAGCACAGCATGGGACCTCAAGAAGGTCCTCCGCCAGACCCCATGCCCCCTGGGAAAAGAGGAGCACCCCACACCCGGCCCTGGGGTCCTCTCCTCGCTCAGGCCCCTGTTCAAACAGGGTGCTTCTCAGTGGACTCAGCTCCCTTTCACCTGGGCAGCCCTGAGGCCCTGCTGGCCTCAGGGCAGTCCAGGGCCGCAGCATGGTGGACTGAGGGAAGCCCGAGGCTTTCACTCAGCTCAGACCGCCCACCCACTGGCCTGCACTGACCCCTTGCACCTCTCCCTTGCCCTCGACTCCTCCCTCCCACACGCCCTGGAGCAGCCCACACTGGCCTCCTGGGGGGTGACTGCTCCAGCCCCAGACGCTGGAGCCCACAGACAGGCCTCCCGCCCCCACCCTGAGCAGATGCAGGGAGCCTCCCGACTGGCTCTTGGGCTAAAGGGATTTTTTTGAGGTTTTGGGTGGAAAAGACTTCAAACCAGACCCTGAGACTTCCAGTTACGCAATTACCCAACAGGCTGAGGTGTCCTGGGGTTCCTCGGGGCTGCCCAGCTAAGGACCGACGGGGACAGATGCGTGCGGTTCTGGTCTCCGGGTCTGTGTACACAAGGCTCTGGGAGATGAATCCCCGAGTGGGGTGGGAAGCAGATCAAAGGCGCGCCGACGAGATGACGGTGGTCTCCTGGGCCTCTGGGAGAAAGGCACTGGCACGCTCCAAGCAAAGCTCCTTTGACCAGCATCTTGGGGAGGCCTGGGCCTCTGCCTTACTGCTCTCCCCATTATACCCACCCCTTTGGGGAAACACCAAGCTGGGTTCCAGAGAATCCAGCTCTTGGGGGCACCTTGGACTTTGGTTGGAGCCAATCCCCAGCTCCTCTGAGGAGGTCCCCCCTGCCATGAAGACTCTTTCTCTGCCAAAGCCTGCACGCCTTCTCAAGGAACGCGCCTCCTCCTCACCTGGGCCCCAAGCGCTCTAGGGGGCTGGGAGAGTCGGATTCCTGAGGGCTGACGGCATCTCAGTAACCCCTGCATCTCACCTTGGCCCGGGAGAACCGAGTCCCTTCATTTCTCATGCCTGGGAAAGTGATGCAAGGAGAACTGAAGATGGTGGCGGGTTGGGAGGAGGAGGTGCTGGGCCTGGAGACGGGCAGGCCCCAGAGGGGATCAGCCCGAGGGTGGTGGCTAAAGACAGCGGGGGCTGCGGTTTCTCATGCGGGTGGGGAGGAGGGGAGAGGACACCGGCCTCCTTGGCCAACTGGAGGTCAGAGCCGAGCTCCTGTCTAAGGGACTGGTTCCTGAAACCTAGAAAAAACAAGACTGAGGACTGCAAAGGGGCATCCAGAGGTGCCACACTCGTTCCCACGTGAGTATGACATCTTTCCAGACTCAGGGACTCCTGGTCTCAGTTTCTGCAATCTTCTCACTGCCTTGACACACACCTCCCCTGAACTAGCAAGAGGGAGGCGTTCCCCTGGAGCCTGGGTGGTCACTCAGAGAACTAGTGGTCAGTGGACAGGGCCATAGCCAGGGACAGCTGCAATAACAGGGGGATGTCCAGCAGTGACCCCAAGGCCAGGCCCTGGTTGGAAGTAGCTGTGCCACCCCCAAACTAGCCCAAGGCTTCCCCATCTACCCCCCTGCCCAGTCTGCCAGCTGCCCCGAGGAATCCTGGGTGCTCCAAAGACTCCCCACCTAGCAGCTCTGTGTCCCTTTGCTGAGCAGGACTGACATGGGGGGCGCTGGCTTTTCCTGGAGCCCACAGGGGAGTTCCCAAGACTCACAGCTGCCTGGGAGCGTCTTTCCTCCCTGAGGCAGCGCTGAGCACCCTCCCTAGAAAGGGAGCCCAGTACTTATTTTAAATGTGACCCACAGACCAGGACTCACTGCAGCTGTGCGGCTGTAAGTGGGAAATCTGGGGTAGCTGAGTTTCGCTGGAATTGGCGAAATCTTCCTGGAGTCCCATGTTTACATCCCAGCAGAGCTTCTTCGCAACTGAGCTCACTGGCTGGCTCAATATTGATAAGCGCGTGTGGGAGGCTTCTGTGCACCTGGGGTGAGCTTATAGCTAAAGGGCAAGCGCCCTTCCCTCCAGAAGCTCAGGGGACGGGGAACTTCGGGCCCAGACTGGGCACAAGAGGTTACCTGCGGATGCTACCTGTGGGGGGCAGGGGCATCTCTGGGGGCACGTGGGGGGATGGCTGGGGGAAAGGCAGGCAGGGCCAAGTCCCCATAGACGCTGTGATGTGGAGGACCTCCCCCACCTCCACAGGGACGGTCCAGGGCGTGGGCTCCTCCTCGGGGCGCCTCGCTGTTCTGTCCCCAGCAGCCCGCCCCATCCTGGCCAGGACCCAGCGCTCCCGGCTCCCGCCAAAGGGCTTCTGGGCGGACGACGGCAGCAACGCCACCGGCTCATTCTGCGAGGGGCTCCCTGCGGCGGGGGCCGCGGACTTGACCATGACGACCCGCAACCTGGAGCACCTGCCCGGCTGCCTGCCGTGCGCCCTGTGCAGCCTCGAAGGCAGCCACCACCGGCTGAGCGCCCCGAGCTCGGCCACCTGGGCCAGCTGCAGGGGCCGACGCTGCGCCACCTCCTCGTCGCCCGGCTGCGCTCGCTGGGCCTCAGCCACACCCGGCTGGCGGCGGCCTGTCGCCGGGAACCCGCTTCCCGGCCTGCGCGCTCCACCTCTCCTCCAGGGCGCTGGGCCGGGCCGGCCACCGCGGCATCGCCGAGGGGCGTTCGCGCAAGCGGGCGGCGCGCCCCTGGAGACCCTCGAGGTGCTGGACCTCAGCGGCACGCTCCTCCCACGGGGTGAGTCTGGGGTCGGCCGCGCGTTTTCAGCCCGTCCGAGCGAGCGCAGGGACCTAACCCCAACCCGAGCTGTCCCTGGGGAGCGGCCCAGGTGCCTGGCTCAAGGTCAGCGCCACCGAGGTGTCTCGGCCAAGCCCCGCACAGGCCTCGCCGCGTCCTAGGAGGGACTCGAGGCGCAGGGAGCTACAGTGTAGGCCCGCAAGCAATCCCACCGCCCCAGGAGGAGCCCCGGACCGTGGCCACTCTGCGCAGCAGAGCTGGATAAATGCTTGTAGAATGAATCGCTCTGGGGTCGACGAACGCGTGAACTTGGCACCAAACATACACTTAGCGTAAAGCACCTGATGCTCTGAAGAGGAATTCACTGATGCTTCTCGTGGTGAATGGTTTCTAGACACACGGGAGGGGAGAACTCTGCCTCCACTCCCCTGCGGTGTGACTCTGAGCAGGAGCTCGGCTTTACTATTATTCTTAACACATTACGTGTCCACAGTCACCAGTTCCATCACTGACAAAGACAAACAGAACGGGGAGGAGCGCGGGGTGCCTTTATCAGAAGACCACTCCACAGGTTTCTGGCCTCCTCCAGCCTTGCTCCCTCCTCCCCTCACTGACACCCCTCAAATGGAGCCCCGCTCTGAAGCCGTCCGATGGTGACGTCTGTGTTCTTTTTGGGTGGCGTCTACCAGAGGGTGGGGCAGGAGGGGACATGGAGACACGTGTCCCGGGTTCCAGCCTGGCCCCGGCCCCTCCCGGCGGTGCAGCTCGGACCAGTCGTTCTCCCTGGCCTTGGACCCTTGTCTGTAGGAGGGCGGGAGGTGGAAGAAGGAAGGACGGGCCATCCCTGCAGGCCCTCTGTGGAAAGCCCCAGGCCTCTGGGATTCCCGGCTCAGCAAGGGCCTTTCCACGACTCACGTGTGGCTTGCGTTGGTTCGGTGAGGCCCTGCTGCGCTCCCGGGCATTTGTCTTCCTGGGCAGCAGGCAGCGCCCCCTCTGCGTTTCAGTTCAGGCGCGTGGCTCAGAGACCTGCCGAAGCTCACAAGCCTCCACCTCCGGAAGATGCCCGGGCTGAGGAGCCTGGAGGGGGCCGTTTTCAGGATGACCCCCGAGCTGCAGGAGCTCAATTGTCAAGAGTCCCCGGTACTCGTCTCCGTCCACATACACATCTTTCAAGACACTCCTCGCCTGCAAGTCCTTCCATTCCAGAAGTAAGTGTTTCTGAGACACAGCGTCACCACCTGTTTTGGGGCCGTGGTACTATGTTGGCCGTGTGTGACTATTTTATATAGAGCAAACTGGACCTTGCCTTTTCCTCATTTCATGTGCTCTCTGGGTTTTGTTCCTCTCACCATCTGGATGATATCTTGGACAGGGTCCCACACATCTGGTCTAATAACCACGTAACCCAGTTGTATTACTCAGCCAAAGGGGTGCTAATGCAAAGTATCAGAAATCTGTTGGGTTTTATAAAGGGTATTTGGGGTAGAAGCTTACAGTCACAAGGCCCTAAAGAGTCCAACTCAAGGTGCCATAAGAGGTACTTCCTCACCAAAGTCAGCTGCCACATGTTGAAGCAAGATGGTGGGCGATGTCTGCGAGGGCTCAGCCTTCCTCTTCCTCTTAAGGCTCTGTGGTCACAGCTTCTTCCTATCTCAGCTGTAAGCAGGCATAAGGCTCTGCTCTCTCCCCGGGGCTCATTTCTTTCCAGGCTCAGCTGCTCTGTTCTCTTCACAAGGTCAGCTGTTAAGACTAGCAGGCAAACGGCTCATCTCTCCCTAGGGCTCCAGTGTCAAAACCAACTTCCCTTCTCTGCGGTGTCTTTTTCTGTGTATCTACTTCTCTGTGTTCTTGATTGAGCATCCATTATATAGCCTACCAAGGGGACAGGGACGCAACCCTGCATGCTCTAATGATGTGGTCAAATCAAAGCCCTAATCTTGATTTAATCAAATAAACATAAAGCCTTTGGATTTAACACTATCAAAGGGTATCATGCCCAAAGAAACAGACCAGTTTACAAACATAATCAATATCTCTTTTTGGAACTCATCAATAATATCTACTGCCACACCATTCCTGCCCAGTGTAACATTAAAACTCCAAATTCACGCATTTCAGGTTTTTCCTATATCCAAGCCCGGGCTGGGAAATTTGTAGTGTAGAAGAGGGGATGAGGTTCTTCTCTCTTTCTGGATCCACTCTTTCTCCATGTGCTTTTCAAGTCCAGGGTTAGAGTGGGTGTAGGCAGGAAAGGTGAGAGGGTGAGATGCGGGCATGGTGTCCTCTGGCTTGGTGGATATCAAAAGTGGCCCTCCACTCACCTTCCTTCCCAAGAGCAGCCACTGCCCCGACTCTTAACAGGAAGGGCAGTGTCCCTTTGGAGAGGCCCAGGCCACCTCCTGTCCTTGGAGCCTATAGCTGCCATACTCTCCCTCTCAAAGCAGCCACTTCTCCCTTTTCTCTGCTGGTTTCAGCCTCAACCACTTGCTTTTGATGTCCCACACATGAGTTAGACAGGGCCTTGATCCTCCAAGTTCCAAGGGGCAGTCCAAGAGTCTTGCCACCCCCCTCCTTCATCTGGCCTGAAGGGAAGGAATACTTCCTGTGGCTTAGGGGAAGCACCCTCTTCTCCCCCATGTTGTGGGTGGGGGCGGTGGGGATTGGGGGTTTCTTCCAAAGCAGACCTCACTGCCGGCCTCTTCCACCTTTGGACCCTTTCTCAGAGCTAGAGGTGGGTAAGAGGTAAAACCCACTTCACAGTCTCTTCACTTGCCCTACACAGGTGAAATCTTCCTTTTACAGAGGAAAAACCAGGTCGAGGTTGCCGAGGACTTTGCACAAAGCAATTCCATCTAACTCGTAACCGAATGGTTTCAGCACGACAGCGCCGCGCCTCTTGAGGAGGGTAACAGCCTGCCCTAAAGGCTTGCTTCTGTGTGTGTTTCAGCTGCCGTGCCTCTTTAGGATGAGCTTTGACCTGATGGTAACAGCCTGCCCTAATGGCTTGTTTCTGTGTTTATTTCAGCTGCCGCTTGAGTTCCGTCCTCCTTGGACCCTGCACCCCTCCCGGGTCCTGTCCATCAGCCTGCATGGCAACCCCCTCCCTTGCAGCTGTTAGCTGTCCTGGCTCCTCTTGGATGCAAAGAGAACTGTCCTAAACAGGCAAGAGAATTTCAGAGCAGACAGCCGAAGGGTGGCGTCCTTGCAGCTCACGTCCTGCTCCTGTGACCGCGCAGGGCAGCGTTGAGAGGGCAGCCCTCACCCCTGAGCTCACACTCCGGGACCTGGGGATGGGGACTCTGCCTGTGGGAGGGGCTTAGGCGGAGCGTATCGCTTCTGCTCACATTCCATTGGCCAGAATTTGGTCACGTGGCCATGCCTAACTGCAAAGGAGGCTGGGAAATGTAGTCCTGACAAAAGCCCAGGAGGCAAAGGAACCGGCTTAGGCGAGCAGCTATGCAGGCTCTGCCACAGCAGGTGCTGTCACTCCCTGCCTTACAGACGAGGTGCCTGCTTAGATCAGTGCCGTGCTGGGTGGAGGGGTGGGATCTGTCTTCCTGAAAAGCTCCTTTGAATATGCCCCCTCCAACCCCCCCAACTCTCATGTTGGGAGACACCCCCATCCCAGGGGTTTTTTGTTTTGTTTTGTTTTGTTTTTTGAGGGACCACGACTGGGAATTGAACCCGGGACCTTGTATGCAGGAGGCTGGCATTCAACCACTGAGCCACATCGGCTCCCCTGAGTTGGCTCCCTCCTTCATCTGTTTGCTCGTTGTTTTTGTTTGTTGTCTGCTCATTGTTTGTTTGTTTTTCTTTAGGAGGCCACTGCCAACCAAACCCGGGGCCTCCCATGTGGGAGGTGGGTGCTCAACTGCTTGAGCCACATCCTATCCCCTGTGGGGTTCTTTTCTCACTTCCCACCCAAGCCTAGCTGGGAAGTGGGGCTCAGTCTCTCCCACTCCCCCAAAGACAAGAGGTCAGGCCCCTTGCTGTCAGGGGTCTCACTGTGGTGTTCCTGAAGAAGGTGACAACCTGGCTGCCCCTCCTGGCCCACTCTTGGCACTGTTAGTCGTGGCTAAGTTACTTGGCTTCCCTGGGTCTCGACCTCCTCCTCCCTAAAGCGGGGATAATACCTACCGACGAGTGGGGATTAAATTAACCAATACAAGTGCTAAGAGCAGGCGTGGATGGGGCAAGCACTTGAGTGTCGGTGAGTAAGGGTATGAGCGTTTATACCAGGACTCACTGCGGGAAGCAGATAGGTGACAGCCGCACTGAGCCCAGCTTTAGCTCTGCCGCTGGCGAGCTCTCGAGCTTGGGCAGGTAGCTCCTCCTTCTGCCCACCGTGAGTGATGACGGCCCCCTCCTCCAGAGGTCTCTCTGTGAGTGGGTGAGATGAGGCACGTCCAGCCCCTCACGTTGGGACCTCGTGGAGACGTGCTGACGAGGCTGGGGGACACCTGCATTGAGGCGTCAAAGCCCAGTGCCGCAGCAGCCCAGAAGCCAAATCCACTTGATCCCATCCTCATCCACGGATTGTGTATTCGAGAATTTGCCTACTCGCTACAATTTATTTGTAACCCTGTAATCAGTATCTGAGGCACTTTGGCAGACGTTTGAGGGCTAGCACAGAGCTGCAAAAAATTTGAATCACCAACTGCACACATTCCCACCTGCGAGTGAGTGAGGTGAAGCGCTGCCTTCCTGTTTCAGCTCTTGCACCCTAAATGTGTCCTTTGTTTTTCTCAGTTTGGGGCTTCTTTAATTTTTTTTCTAGAGGTACTGGGGATTGAACCCAGGACGTCATACATGGGAAGCAGGTGCTCAACCACTGAGCTACACCCACTCCCCATGGGGCTTTTTTCCTTGGTGATTTTAGTTTAAAATGGCCCCAAACATATTTCTGAAGTGCTCTGTAGTGTTCTGAAGCAGAGAAAACACATGTTTTACACAAGCTTCGTTCAGGCACGACCTACAGTGCTAACAACCAAAGATCTGCATCACAGCCGGTGTCTTCCAGCAAACACACACCGAGCCAGGTTAAATATTGCTCGATTGACAGAAACGCCCTGACCAGAGGCTGGCAGGAAGCTCGCCCTGTATTCCCCTCGGGGCTGGAGAATGGACGGGACCCCCTAAATGGCTTGCCTGCCCACCCCCCTGCCCGCAGACACGTGGTGCGCACGAGCCCCCAGGCGGCTGCGCCTTCACAGCCGCTCTTGCGGCTCTAAGTCATGCAGGAGCACAGACGGCACATTCACAGTTAGCTGTGGGCCCCTCTCTGTCTGGTTTATTCCCGTCCTTGGCCCTGGCGACATGTTTCTTTCGGTCGACTGGCTCTTCCTGGAGGGCTCCTATCCTTCTGCTGTCCTTTACACTGTGGCTGTGCAATGTGGGTGCAGTGTGAGTCCACGGTCAACGTGGGCTGCTGCTTGAGGGGGTGGGGGTGGACTGTGGGGACCCAGGGCCTGGGCTCCCCTAAGCCCACAGCACATGACATGACCTGGACATAAGCTGAAGGTTAACAACCCTCCCCGGAGGGGAAAGAATGCACAGACGGTATCATAAACCAGACCTCCTCAGAGCAGTAAAACTTCATTCCTGCTTAAATGGTGATAGCATCACCGGACCCCATATATGCCGTCAGGAACCCTACAGAAACTGTTCTCATACCCTATGCAATGTCTTTGTTCTGAGGCCCTTATATCACCCCCCATCTTCCCGTCTCTGAAGAGCGCTATCTTCATTCTCCAGACCGCCACCACTGGAAACCCTCTCCTGTCCAAAAGCCCAAATAAAGCTCATGTCAGATCAGTGCCAGAAGCATTCTTTGGTCTCGCGGCCGCTCCATCCGTGCCCTTCAGGAGTTGGGTTGGAACACCCTCCATCCTTCCCCAGCCTACATAACCACTGATCTAATTCCATCTTTATAAATTGATTTATATTTGTATTTTATATAAATGTACTCATACAATATGTAGTACTTTGTGTCTGGTTTCTTTCACTTAGCATAATGTTTTTTTTTTCTTTTTTTATCTGATATTAACATCTTGTGACATTAACATACATCACATTTGTTCAGTTTTAAAGAAAAACCGTCATATGTATGCAATATTTACCCATGCTCAAATTTCACGTGAGGTTTTACTATGCTGTACAGTTCCATGCTACATTTTTAAAATTTAGTTATCCCCCACTCCCCGTTGCACTTGCTGTCTGCTCTTTGTGCCCATCCAATGTACACTCATCTTCTCTTTAGGAGGCACAGGGAACTGAACCCAGGACCTCCCATGTGGGGAGAGGCACTCAATCGCTTGACCCACCTCCTCTCCCTGCTTTGTTGTGTTTCCTCTTTGTGTCTCCTCATTGCATCATCTTTTTTTTT
>JAQZBX010086957.1:0-12928 GCA_029593785.1 Cabassous unicinctus
TTTCACCTTTAGACTACTAGTATCTTTGACTTTAAGGTGGATCTCTTGCAGACAGCATATAGTTTGGTCATCCTTTTTTATCCATTCTGCCAATATCTTCTTTTTGACTGGAGAGATTAATCTATTTACATTTAAAGTAACTGTCAATAATACAGGACTTTCTTCTGCCATTTTGCCATTTAGGCTTTGTAAGTCTTATACATTTTTTTTTGTCCCTTACTTTTGTTAAAGCCTACTTTTATATTTATTTGCTTTCATGTGTTGTACCATACTGAGTGTCTTCTCATTTCTATCTGGATATATTTTTCATCTATTTTCCTTGTGGTTACCATGGAGTTAAAATTTAAAATCCTAAATATATAACAATTATATTTGGTTTGATACCAATTTAACTTCAATAGCATGCACATATACTTCTCCCATATCTCTCTGTCCCCCACCATCTTTTGTAGTTGTTACCACTTATATCTTCATACATTATTTGTCCAAAATCTAGATTTATCATTACTCTTTATGCATTTGCATTTTAGCACCTATAGGAAGTAAGAAGTGGAGTTATATAATAAACAATAAAATACAATAATGCTGGCATTTATAATTACCCAAATGGTTACCTTTACTGCAGTTCCTTATTTCTTTATGCTGCTCTGAACCATTGTCTACTGTCCTTTTGTTTCGGTCTGAAGATCTCCCTTTAGTATTGCTTGCAGGCAGATCTAGTGGTGACAAACTCCCTCAACTTTTGTTTTTCTGAAAATGTCTGAATCTCTCCCTCATTTTTGAAGGAGATTGTCTCTGAATATAAAATTCTTGGCTGGCAGTTGTTTTCTTTTAGCACTTTAAGTATTTCAACCCACTACCTTCTTGTCTCCATGGTTTCTGATGAGAAATCAGCACTCAATCTAATTAGGACTCCCTTGTATATAACACATTGCTTTTCTTTTGCAACTTTCAGAACTCTATTCTTGTCCTTGGCATTTGAGAGTGTAGTCATTATATGATGGAGTGTATTTTTCTCCATGTTTATCCTGTTTCATGTTCTCTGAGCTTCTTGGATGTACATATTCATGTCTTTTGCTAATTTTGGGGATGTTCTCTGTCACTATTCCTTTGGCTATTCTGTCTGCCCCTTTCTCACTTTCTTCACCTTCTGGGATTCCCATAATGTATATATTGGTGCACTTGATGGTGGCCCATAGCTGACTTAGGCTATTTTCACTTTTAATATTTCTTTTTTCTCTCTGCTCCTCAGCCTCATTTCAAGTATCTTGTCTTCAAGTTCACTGATTCTTTCTTCTGCCAGCTCCAATATGCTCTTTTTTCCTTTATTTTTAAAGAAGTTTTAGATTACAGAAAATTTACATAAAAAATATAGGGTATTCCCACATACCCGACCTGCCCCTCTCCCATTTTCCCCGATTAATAACATCTTTAATTAATGTGGTACATTTGCTACAGTTGATGAACAAATATTGAAGCATTGCTACTAACCATGGTCTATAGTTTACACTATGGTTTACACTTTGCACAGTACAATTTTATAGGTTTTGACAAAATGTATAATGGCCTGTATCCATCATTGAAATATCATGCAGAACAATTCCAATGTCCCCCAAATGGTACATTTGGGACTATTCTTCCCTCTCCTTCCCCTCTGAACCTCTGGTGACCACTATCTTTATATCAATGTTATAAGTTATTCCATTACTAGAATAATAATAAATGTACTTTGTTCCATAGTTTCATTCCCTCCTTATGTTTGTTCATTCTTCAATCTTGAGAATTTTGGGATGGTGATGCCCTTTCTGCTTCAGATTGAGAGGGGCCTTAGCTCTTATGAGGCAGATGGAAGGAACTGTTTTGCTTGCAATTCTGTTACTCTGTTTTTTGGGATGGGCATTATCCATCATCATCCTTTTGTTAATTGTCCTGGGCAAGCCCGATAAACTGTAGAGTAGGTATTGGCTGCAACTTTGCTGAGATTCAGGGCTCAACTGGCATATGAACAGCAGAAGATTAAGTTTCTGGGACATATATTTAATGGGTATAGTGTTAATTATAGGTTCAAACAAATGGGGTAGAAGAACCATGTGTAGGGAAATTATAAATGAATCTAACCTTGTTACATCCAATGTGCTCTTGAAACCCACCTGGGCATTTTTCATTTCAGTTATTGTGATTTTCAACTCCAGTAGTTCTGTTTGGTTCCTTTTTAAAATTTCTATCACTTAACTTAGACTCTCATATTGTTTAGTCATTGTCTTCTTGATATCTTTAGTTCTTTCTCTGTAATTTCCTTCATTCCTTGAGCATTTTTAAGATCATTTTTTAAAAGGCCTTGTTCAATATGTCCACATTCTTGTCTTCTTCATTCATGATTTCTGTATTTTTTATTCTCTTCCTTTGGATGGGCCATCATTTCCAGTTTCTTTGCTTGTCTTGTACTCTTTCATTGCACACTGTACATTTTAATATTTAAAAATGTTAACTCTAGGATTTACTCTATAGGATGTCTGTTTCTTGGTTTTGAGATAAGACAGAGGTTTTCTTGACGGTCTGCCCAAGTCAAATGCAGTGTGCAGGGTTTTCTCTATTTTCTTGGGCCTGTCTTGTCTTGGGCTTTTGTTTGTTAGTTGTTTTAGAGTTCCTCAGTTTACAGGAATTTGATTGTCCCCTCTGTTTCCCAGGAGACAAACTTTTCTTTCCAGAGTATTTGAAGCTGGCAGGCCTTTGTCCCAGACTATCTGCCTCTATAGCTTTTTACACTCCTTCCATTGTCTCATGCTGCTCTTGCTGGACAGCAAATTCTGGGAGGAGGGTACCCCAGGGAGGACTTTCTCACGTTGGACTTTCCCAGCCAAAACAGGACAAGGAACCCATGAATGGGGTGCACACCAGCTCCAATGTGCCTGTAGAAGGGGTCAGGAAGAGCAACAATAGCTTCTCCAATTGCTCCCCAAAGATAAGGTTTCCTGGCTTGCCCAGCAAATGCAGCCCTTCAGCTAAATGTCCCCTGCAGCTCTGATGAAGTGCTGCATCTTCAAATCTCCATCGCCTCTGTCCCTGTCCAGGGAGGGTTGAAACAAAGGCTGCCACCATCTTTGTCTGTCATGGGTTGAAACAATAGCTGCCTTCAGAGCAGTAACCTGAATTTGTTAATCAAAAGCCATGATCAATGATTGGTCATGTCCACTCCTGGTTTTGGGGAAGAAGACTTTTACATCTCTTACCGTCACCAGCAGCTAGCAGGGGACTGGACCCTGAAGTGACCTACTCTGAGAGTGGTGGATGAGCACTGTTAGCCACCATATGGAGAGAGCAATTTTCAGTTCTTTATCATAATTTATCAGCCTCTTCCTCCCGTTCTTCCCTGGATGCTGTACAGTGTTCTTCTGGCCTCTGGTGTTTCAAAAATAGTTGTTTCAGACTATTCCTGCTTGTTTAATAGTTGTTTTGGTGGAAGGACTGAGTCCTGGAGCTCCCTACTCCACCATCTTCCCTTGAAGTTCCCTCTAGTAGCTTTCCTGAGGGTTCTGTGGGATTTTCTATATACAGAATCATGCCATCTACAAATAGGGATAAATTTACTTCTTTCTTTCCAATTTAGATTCCTTTTATTTTTTTCTCTTGCCTCATTGCTGAGGCTAGAATTTCCAATACAATGATGAATAAAAGTGGTGACAGTGGACATCCTTTTCTTGTTCCTGATCTTAGAGGGAAAGATTTCAATCTTTCACCATTGAGAATGATATTTGCTGTTGGTTTTTTCATAAATGCCATTTACCATGTTGAGAAGGTTCCCTTTATTCCTAGTTTCCTGGGTGTTTTGTTTTTTTAGCATGAAAGGATGTTGAGTTTTGTCAAATGCTTTTTTTCCTGCATCAGTTGTGATGATCATGTGTTTTATTTCCTTCATTCTATTAATGTGGTATATTACTTTGATTGATTATCTTATGTTGAACCATTCTTGCATTCCTGGAATCATTCCCACTTGGTCATGGTATATAATATTTTAATATACTGTTGGATTCAATTTGCCCATGTTTTGTTGAAGAATTTTGCATTTATATTCATAAGGGATATTGGTCTGTAATTTTCTTTTCCTGTGTTGTCTTATCTGGTTTAGGTATCAAGGTAATGTTAGCCTCAGAATTTTCATCTATTTTTTTTTTTTTTGAAAAGTTTGAGAAGTGTTGTTGTTAAATCTTCTTTAAAAGTTTGGTAAAATTCAGCCATCTGGTCATGGACTTTTCTTTGTTGGGAGGTTTTGATTACTGATTCAATCTTTTGACTTATTATAGTTCTGTTGAGATTTTCTGCTTCTTCTTGTATTTGATTAGGTAATTGTATGTTTCAAGAAATATGGCCATTTCATCCAGGTTTTCTAATTTGTTGGCATATAATTGTTCATAGTTATCCACTTATAATCTTTTTTATTTCTGTAAGTTTGGTAGTAATGTACTCACTTTCATTCCTGATTTTATTTATTCATGTCTTCTTTCTCTTTTTTTGTCATACTGGCTAAAGGTTTGTTGATTAAAACAAAACAAAACAACTTTTGGTTTTGTATATTCTATCTTTTGTTTTCTATTCTCTATTTCATTTATCTCTGCTCTAATCTTTACTATTTTCTTCCTTCTATTAACTTTGAGTTTAGTTTGCTCTTGTTCTTATTTCTTTAGGTGTGAAATTAAGATATTAATTTTTGATCTTTCTTCTTTTTAAAAAAAGATTTATTTATATATATTTATTTATTTCTCCCCTCCCCCCTCCTTGTTTGTGCTTGCTATCTGATTGTCTTCTTTTTAGGAGGCACCAGGAATCGAACTCAAAGTCTCCCATGTGGGTGAGAGGTGCCTAATCTCTTGAGCCAACTCCACTTCCTATTTTGTTGTGTCTTTCTTTGTGTTTCCTTTCTGTATCTCTTGGTTGTGTCATCTCACTGCATCATCTTGTTGCATCAGCTCGTCACATCAGCTTGCTGTCTTGCTCGTCTTCTTTAAGAGGCACCAGGAACCGAACCCAGGACCTCCCATGTGGTAGGCGGGAGCCCAGCTGCTTGAGCCACATCTGCTTCCCTTGATCTTTCTTCTTTTTAAATGTAGTTTTTAAAGCTATAAACGTCCTTTTGTACACTGCCTTCATTGTTTCCTGTAAGTGTTGGTTTGTTGTGTTTTTGTTTTCATTCATCTAATATATTTCCTAATTTCCATTGTGATTTCTTCTTTGACCCATTGGTTGTTTAAGAGTCTGTTGTTTAATTTCCACATATTTGTAAATTTTCCAGGTTTCTTTCTGTTACTAGCTGTATTCCTTGTGGTCTGAGATGATACTTTGTATGATTTAAATATTTTTAAGTTTATTAAGACTTGATTTGAGGCCTAATATATGGTCTATCCTGGAAAATGTTCCATGTGCACTTGAGAAGAAACTGTATTCTGCTGTTGTTGAGTGGAGTGTTCTGCATATGTCCATTAGGTCTTGTTGGTTAAGTGTTGTCTAAGTCCTCTATTTCCTTACTAATCTTCTGTTTAGATGTTCTGTCACTAATGAAAGTGGTGCATTGAAGACTCCACCTGTTTTTGTAGAACTGTCTATTTCTCCCTTCAATTCTGTCAATATAAGCTTCATATATTTTGGGGCTCTGTTGTGAGGTACCTATATATCTATAATCATTATACCTTCTTGCTGATTGAACCTTTTATCAACATATAATATACTTCTTTGTCTCTTGTAATATTTTTATACTTAGACTCTATTTTGTCTAATAATGACATAGCCACACTGGCTCTCTTTTGTTTACTGCTCGAATGGATTATATTTTTCCACCCTTTTACTTTCAACCTCTTTGTGTCTTTGTGCTTAAAGTGAGTCTCTTGTAAACAGCATATAGATAGATCATGCCTTTTTATCCAATCTGCCAGTCTCTGCTTTTTAATAGGGGAATTTAATCCATTGACATTTAAGATAATAATTGAGAAGCAGTATTTACTTCTTCCATTTAGTTGTTTTCTGTATGTCTTGTATGTTTTTGGTCCTCATTTACTCCATTACTGCCTTTTTTTGTGTGTTTAGTTGCTTTTTTACAGTGCACCATTTTGATTCCTTTCTTTCATTTTCTCTATATTTTTAGATACTTCCTTAGTGGTTACCTTTGTAATTACAATGAACATCTTAAACTAGTAGCAACCTAGTTTGACTAGTACCAGCTTATTTCAGCATCTATTTCTCTCCCTCTTTATATTGTTATTGTTTCAGATTACCTCTTTTACATTGTATGCCCATTAATATAAGTTTGAAATATTATTTTACACATTTGTCTTTTAAGTCATATGGGGGGAAAAGCAGTTACAAACCAAAAGTACAATAATACAGGATTTTATACTTACCATTGTAGTTATCTTTATTAATGTTCTTTATTTCTTCTTATGGCTTAGAGTTACTGTTTAGTGTCCTTTTTGAAAGATAATGTTGCTGGATATAGAATTCTTGGTCAACATTTTTTTTTTTTTTCTTTAAAGGGCTTTAAATATGTCATGCCACTGTCTTCTGATCTCCATGGGTCTGATGAGAAATCTGCTGTTAGTCTTATTGGGGAATCCCTTGTATGTGACAAGTCGCTTGTCTCTTGCTGCTTTTAAAATCCTCTTTGTCTTAGGATTTTTACAATTTGACTCTAATGTGCCTTGGTGTAGATTGCTTAGAGTTTATCCTGCCTGGAGCTCATTGAACATCTTGGATGTTTATATTCATGCCTTTCATCAGATTTTGGAGGGTTTTAGCCATTATTTCTTCTTCTTTTTATTTAATTTTTTAAATTAGAGAAGTTGTGCCATTATTTCTTCAAATACTTTTTCTGTGCCTTTCTCTCTCTCTTGTCACTCTGGGATGCCAGTTATGTGTATGTTGGTATGCTTAAAGTATCCCACAAATCCCTCAGGATCTCTTCAGTTTTCTTCATTATTTTTTCTTTCTGCTCTTCACTCTGGATAATTTCAATTGTTTTGTATTCAAGTTTGCTGATACTTTCTTCTGCCTGTTTAAATCTGCTTTTGAATTATCTAATGAATTTTTCATTTCAATTACTATACTTTGCAGCCCCCAAATTTCTGTTTGGTTCCTTTTTATAATTTCCATCTTTTAATTTGTTCAGATAACGTTTTCCTAATTTCCTTTAGTTCTTTGTATATGGATTCCTTTATCTCATTGAACATATTTAAGACAGTTGATTTAAAGTCTTTGACAAATAGCTCCAATGAATGCACTTCTCAGGGATGGTTTCTGGGAATTTTTTTTTTTTTCCTGTGCCTGGGCCATTCTTTCCTGTTTCTTTGTGAGTTTTGTAATTTTTGTTGAGAACTGGACATTCTGAGTTTATGTTGTTATAACTCTGGAAATCTAGTTCTCCCACTCCTCTGGGATTGCTAGGGTTGTTGTTGTTGTTGACTTTTCCAAACTATTTTTTGCTCCCACACAGGAAATGGAAAGAGATGGGAAAAAAAAAATGAACTGCCTCTTTAAGACTCTTCTTTTTCCTGAGGCATTTGGGTCAAGGCCACCCTCAGAACTGGCCCCCCAGTGATCTGAAATAGCTGATAAAGAGCCATGATGAGTGATCAGACCACACCTCCTGGATTTTGGAGGACTAGGTCCTTATAGCCCACCTTGGCACCTGCAAGCTGTACCAGTAGCCCAGGATTCAGTTTCCACTGCTGCCTGCCACACGGCCAGGAGATGACGAGAGGTAGCTGCTGTAAAGAGGGTGAAACTCACCAATATTTACCACAATTTACCAGCCTCTTCCTCCAGCTCTTCCCTGGATGCTGCACAGTGTTCCATTAGACTCCAGATTTCAAAACAGCTAATTCAGATAGCTCCTGCCAACAACTTTAAATAGTTTTAAATTTTAAATATTTTTCTATGTAGGAAGGGACCCATGAAGGCAAAAGTGCTGAGACCCCGTAAAGTCATGATGTGGCTCTGGTTCAAGCTGCCCTGCCCCTTAGGCCGTATGATCAAACTGTCTTGATGGGGCTACAGGTATCTGGGTATTTCAGGGCACTATGTCATGTATCTGGTGAGCACCATTGGGAGAGTCAGAGCCCAGACCCCTGGGGTTCTTTTTCAAGGCATGCCTTCCTTGGCAGAAAGCTACTCTCCATTTGAAAAGCAGTTCCTCGTATGGCATGAGGTTCTAGTAGAGACTGAGTGCTTGACCATGGGACACAAGTGACTGTGTGGCCAGAGCTGCCTGCCCATCATGAGCCATGTGTTGTCAGCTGCTCCAAGTCAAAATGCTAGTTATAATGCGCCAACTTACACAATGGGAATAACTTATTTAGGAGGTTGGCAAGCAGGTCTAGGAGGCACAAGTAAATGACATGAATGGATAACATGGCAGAACCACATGTAACCTAGAGCTCTTGAACTGACTCCTCTTCCTCAGCTCACAAACGCAGCTGAGGGGGTTCTTTAGGACCAAGTGATGGAGAATGAAAGAACTTGGGTAATGTATGGACTGCTGCTGCCCTACTCAGGGGTGGCCCTAAAAAACAATGGAGATGGAAAATCCTCTTAGATAGGCAGAGATGTGAGAAATACACTTTTACGTCCACTATGATGGAGAGAAGAGTGGGCCGAGGTATGGAAATATGTGAACTCCTGGGCATAGCTAATGGCTTGGCTCTGCTTTTTAGGAAAACCAGAAACCAGAACTGGGGAAACAGAAAGTAAGACACAGGGTTTACTTTCTTCCAGACCCTCGTTTAACCCTTATACCAACTTAAAAGGTGGGTGTGGTGGCTTGACCAGTGTCCCCCTAAAATTCATATCCACTTGGAACCTCAGAATCTGACCTTATTTGAAAGAAGGGTCTTTGCAGATGTAATTACTTCAGTCAAGATGAGGTCATACTGGATTAGGGTGGGTCTTCAATCCAGCGACTGGTGTCCTCGTGGGAAGGGGAGAGGACCCGTAGAGATGCGCATACACAGAGGAGAAGGCCGGGTGAAGACGGAGGCAGAGGTCAGAGTGATGCTGCCACAAGCCAAGGAATGCCTGGAGCCCCCAGAAGCTGGAAGAGGCAAGGGGGATTCTTCCCCGGAACCTTCAGAGGGAGCACGGCCGTGCTGACACCTTGATTTTGATCTCTAGCCTCCAGTTCTGTTGCTTTAAGCCACCCAGTAGGTGGTGATTTGTTATGGCAGCCCCGGGAAAGTAAGGCGGTGGGTATTTTTGTCACCCCCGTTTTACAAATGAAGAACCTGAGATACAGAGAGGTTTGGAAACATCCTCAAGATCTCATAGCTAATAACTGGCGCTGCTGGGATTTGAACTCAGGCAGTCAGCTTCAACTTAATCGTTATGTGGAGTGAAGAGCCCCACACTGGAAGTCAAGATCTCTGGGTTCGAGTCCCAGTGATGGAGCTGACATCCCGTGGGCCTTTGGACAAGTCCCATCTGCGCTCCAGGTCTCTGTTACCTCTTCAGAAACGCAGTGCTCCGACTCTATCATCCTTAATGCCTCTTCTTGCTCTAAGTTACTTGATTCTTCTGGGCCTCCCAGAGGTTTGACATCGGCTTGGCAAAGGGGGATACAGAGATGAATAAGCCATAGTTCCCGTGTATTACTCCAGCCCCCTCCGTGAGCGACATCCATAAAGGCCGCATTCTTCACCTACCTGAGCAATTATGGATTTGGAGGTTTTTAAATAATGATTTCAGCATGTGCTTTGTATAAACAAAGATTGGGGCAGGGGGAGATGAGAGGAATGTGGGCCTGGCTCGTTTGTACAGCTAAATATAGCAACGGGAAAGTCCTATAATGATGAGGCAGAAACTTAAAACAAATTTCTTGGAAAATTCCCTCCCCATCCCACAGTGCCCAGGTATTTGCCCCCCTTTCTGCCTCGTGCATATGGAGCAAGGGAAATTGGGGTGAGGGGTGTGTATCACAACACACACTTCCTTCCTGGCGCTGAGAAGGAGGGGCCGAGACCGAACCGGGAACAAAACGTCTGTTCAGGAGTCTGATTCAGGCTGACATGGGCCTTTGAGCTCCCTGAGTGGCATTTATGGCCACAGATATGGAAAAGAAAATAAATCTCCCAGTCCCAGCATCTTGCTTTAATTAATAACATAATCAAGTTTCTGGCCTTGTGGAATGGAAGGATTTCAACACTCAAGGCCCCTCTGGCAGCAGGGCAAGAAGTTGGCCCCCTGGCCGGGCAGCTCCCAAAGCAATGGACTGGCCAGGCAAGGCCGGGAGATCAGGGAGGGTGTGCTCAGGGGTCTGGGCAGGGCAGGCAGGGGGATGGCTCCCAGGGGAGAAGGGGAAGCAGGGGCTTCAGAAGCGGAGATTCAGGAAAGAGGGAAGCATCTTTATCGCCATCATCCTGGTGTTTATTGTGCATTTACTATACCCTGGACTTTCATCTTTGTCTCTCATTCAATCTCTACAAGAGAAGTAGGCAGGTTCCATTTTTCAGATCAGGAAACTGAGATCCAGAGCAAGGGGAGGATTTGCCCAGAGTTACATAGGTAATAGGTGGTAGAGCTGGGATCTGGACCCTGAGAGGATGGGGGAGAGGCACCCCATGGGACAGGGACTTGTGGCTCCCCTTTCTCCCCAAGGCTTGGGAGAGGATCACTCACCCTCTCTGTTGTCACTGATTTAAGTGTCTAATGAGGGTTTTGGGGTTAAGGAGCCGTGGCTAGAGTGTAAAAATGGATTTGAAGGGAGAGAGGGGTAGATGCTGAGGAAGGCAAAAGATGAGCAGCAGGAGACCTGGCAGCTGACTCTCCAGCAGGTCTCTGGCCTTCTGGGGGGCTGGGTGGGCATGCAGAGGTCTCTTCCAGCATATGCTCTCCATAATTCCCTGACCCAGGAGCAGAATGAAGGAGGGAGGCTTTCTGGGAACTCAGTGGGCCTCTGGGTGCTGAGCCAGGCAGGGGGCCAGGCCCTGATTCTTTCCATTCTGTCTCCCATGTGAGGGGCCGCTTTGGACCACCTCCCTGGCTCACATGCTTGGCTTTCTCTTGAGGCTCCAAGGAGTAAAGGAAATTGTCATTCTTGATCTGGCCCCAATCTACCTTTGTCTCCCCTTCTGCTCTCATGCACATAATGCTCCAGCTAAGCCAGCCCATGAGTTCTGCACCCACCACCTAGAAGGCTCATTCCCCCACCGCTGATGCCAGAGTCCTCCCACCCTTCACTGGCCGGCTCAAAAGCCACCGTCTTCAGGTGCCTTTCCTGAGCCTCAGCTGGAAGTAGTTCTCCCACCTTCGAGTGCCCACAGCACTTTATCTCTGATTACTGTGTACTTTCTACCTTGTAGTAGAGTTATTCATTCAAAATGCTTATGAGTGCTTGCTCCATGGCATATTATTTTGTCCATGTTTTACCTCTTCTCCAAGTTCTTCAAAGGCAGAAGCTGGTCATACTTATGATGATAATTATAATATTTTCCATTTACTGAGTTTTTACTCAGTGCCAGGCACGTAAGCAATTTATGTGGATTATTGCTTTTAAATTCTTACAAAACCCTATGTGTTTGGTGGTGTTATCCTCCATAGTTTACAGATGAAGGACCTGAGGCAAACAGAGGTTAAGCTAAGTAGTAAAGCCAGATTGTGAACCCAGGCAGTCTGATACCAGCATCCAAGCTCATAACTACTTCTTTGACTCATGTTAGCTCTGTGGGAGGACCTGGAATGTGCTTGGTCCATAGCCACAGATTCTCAAATGTTGCTCGAATGTGAACTCCCCACAGGGCCCGATGCTGGACTTTGCACTTGTTTCCAAAATTTGTTGATTAAATTAACGAAAGGATGGCTGACCAAATGAAGTCATGGTAAGCTTTGGAATTTTCCGGTTGTCTATTGCTGTGTAACAAAACATCTGAAAGCCTAGTGGCATGAAACACCTGTTTATTGTTATCTCTCATGGTTCTGTAGATTGACAGGGTTCAGCTGGGTGGTTCTTCTGAATGTCACTCTTGGGGATGCTGTCAGATGTCATCTGGAGCTGAGCCACCCAAAGTCCCACATGGGTTGCACAGCTAAGATGGGTTCTTCACTTACATGTCTGGCACCTCATCTGGATGGCTGGAACAATAGGAGGCTGCTTTGGCATCTTTCTCACCACACAGCCACTCCATGCAGCTAGCTTGGCCTTTTTCATAGCATGGTGGACTCAGGCTCTTTGGACTTTGCACATGTACAGTGTCTGTCTTCACGCAGGGCAAGTGTTCCAAGAGGTCCTGGTGGAAGCCTCAGAAGGGACATGCCATTATTTTGTTGGGAGGTGTGGTACGTTAGTTCTGGGGAGAGGCATCTTTAGAAACTAGCTACCATGGAGTAGCATTGAACCGTGAAAGTCCCAAGAACCTCGGTCACTCTGGTTGTGAATCAAAGTCCAATCAGGAGCTTGGGGTCCAGTGTTGGTGTGGAGATAACTTCTGAATGGGGAAAGCAGACACTTCTTTGGCCCATAATGTCTCAGATTTTCTCACACTCCCCCAAAGAACTTGAAGTTTGCCCAAATTTGGGTCCTAGAAATTTTGTTTCCTGGTCCTTCCAGAGCCAAATCCCCCCAATCCACTGAAGTCAAAATAAACAAGTCTCTATTGAGCACCTACTATTTACCTTGTCCTGTGTAATGATAAGAGCTAATGCAGTTTTTATATTGTGGTAATACATATACAACCTAAAAATTTCCCGTTTTAAAAACTTTCAAGCACACAGCTCAGTGGCATTAATTACATTCTCAATGTTGTGCTACCCTCACCACTATCCTAGCTTATACTTTTGAGTGCTTGTGCCTGACCTTTTTCTAAGTACTTACACATATTGTACTTAATTCTCATAATAATCCTATGTGATAGGTACATCGATTATCCCCATTTTTTAGGTGAGCAAAAAGGTTAAG
>JAQZBX010086958.1:0-12931 GCA_029593785.1 Cabassous unicinctus
AAAAATTATTCACAGTGTCCAGAGGAAAGGTCAATGCTTTTTATATGAATTTCCTCCTTCATCCGTAGATGTGAACTGGGGCTCCTCCACACAGGCTCTTTCCTACGTAAGCGCTTTAGACAATGCTTTGGAATTAACCACAGTGGAAGACCATGTGAAAAACTTCAGGTAAAACTGGCTTCTCAGGCAACTGCTGGTGCTTCACATTAGAGGTAGCTTTCCTTTATGGGAGACAAATTCACTAGAGTAATTACAAGCTTTATGAATAGATTCTAAAATAAGTAGTCACACAAATCTGCCACATTTTCACGTATAAATGAGTGCTGAGTCTTTTTCTATTCTGAACTATGCCCACCCCCAACTATAACTCCTCAAAATGCCAAGTGTCACCTCTCAGGCAAGGAGATAGACAGGTGAGCTAAGTGAAGTGTTTTCAGAGAGATCCCCCCAAATCCCCACAGACCTTAATCATTGTAGTTGTCTTCATTCAGCTTAAGGCTTTGTGGTTTGAAGGAATTCTCTTAGGAGAAGTAACACTTTAAGCTATTCTTTAGTTATAACTAATTATGAAAGGAGGCTCAAAAGACAAGCTTGAAAGGAGAATGGAGGAAAACACAGGTTAAAGAGGGATAGGTTGGGTTGGGGCTTTGGTAGAAGGTAGTTTCCCGAGGGAAAAAAGATAGGGAAAACCCAAGACCGCCTTTTCCTTACTTTACACTTTGTACATCACTAATGAAACTGAAAACACAGAGATGGCAAGATTGCCTGGCGGAATGATTCACAAATTCTGGTGGGAAACCTAAGAAATAATTAAGGAAGTGGTTGTTCCAGTTTGCCAAGCATGCTGTACTTGCCATTTACATCTGGGGTTGTTCTGGGCTCACCAGCTTCTTGCAATGGCCAATGCTCACGTTTTGTTTTCCTGTTTCCAGGCCCCAGTGCATTGTCTTAACAGGGGGACCCATGACAAGACCTGCTCTCTTGGACATAACTCATGCCTTTACCAAGAACAGTGGCCTTTGTATCTGCTGTGAAGTCTTTGTGGTAAGAGTCACTTCATCCAAGGAAGGTGTTTTTTCTCTCCCAGCTCACCTGGTGTTGTTTTGGGTGAGCAGAGCAGGTGCAAACTGTGATAGGAGAACAGCAAGGCAATTTGGACAAGAGTCTTTTCCTTGATTCATAGAGCAAGAACTCATCAAGACCTGTGATCCTGAATTTAAATGAGTGTTTGAAATGTGTTTCAGATTTCGTAGGAGACCAACTAAAAGTGATAAATACTTCCAAATGATGGCCTTTGAGTCAAGAAATAGAGAACTGGTCTCAGAAATAAAATGAAGGCATTTTGGGTGATACCTGTCCACATAAATATAAAAGGTTGGAATGAGCAAGATAGTGAACTACTGTATAGATTAACTGATGAGGAGAGAACCAGACATGATGGCCTTAAGTGACAGCACATAGAATTTAGTTGAAATATTTAGATATACCTGATGACATTGCAGTTATCCAGGGAGTTAAACCGAGTTTTCCATGCCTTAGATAAATGTTCAAAGCTGATCTCTGTTCAGAGAATAGGTGATGGACTCATTATAACTTCTTGGCAGTGGTCTAGGAGGTATTCAAATAGGTGCTAAAAATTTAACCATAATTATTAGCCAATCTGTAAAGAGTAAAGAAAACACTTAAAATATTGTAAAATAATTTAGACCTCCTAGCCAGCCTACCTCTACTTCTCTGCAATGTTTCCCCATAACTTTCTCTCTCTCTTTCTTAATCTATTTCTCTCTCTCACACCCACACATCTACCCCACTCAAAATTTCCAGCTAATTCAATGTATTTTTTACAGTACTTACCTGTTCTTCAAAGCATTTTCCTATAGTTTCTCTTACTTGATCCTTATAACATCCTAGTGAGGCAGGAAAGAAAAGAAAAGCCCTATTCTCATTTTACAAATTGGGAAAGTGAGCTTTGGGAAAATTAATTCTTGCCCAGGGTCCCATGACATAAAAGTGGCAGAACAAGGATTTCAGTCCAGGCCACCTGACTGTGCACTGCATTACGCCACGTGAAGAAGCCTTAGCAGACCCACGTCCTTGGGCGTGCTGTTAGAATCAGCTACCACTACCTACGCCTTTAGTGCCCACCAAGGAATAGGGCTCTTAGGAAGTTGTGTGACCCTGGTGCCATCAACTGTGTCATAATGCAGAGCATCAATCTGCCACATATCATCATGACTAGTACTAAAACATCTTTTCACACTTTGGCAATATTCTAAACGCTATATGAAGCAAGTTGGTCATCTTTTCTTTCCTCTCAGTACTTAATACAATAGTAACTCAAACAATATAACTCAATGCAATTATCCAGTAAGGGGTGGAGGGAATTCCATTGACAGGTTAAGTGATGACCAGCAGTGACTCCAGGGGACTTTTAGCAATCTTATCAAGCATCTTTCTCCCTTATTATCAACTTTGGTGCCCTGGATTAGTGGATTTCATTTTGGCCAATATAATACAGGAGCCGCTTTTGATGGAATAAGCAGTTTGAGGTGTTTTTCTTCTCCAGCAATTTAGAGAAAACTTAGTTTAGCAAGCAATAGAAAAAATCCTTAGGACAGGAGAAATGAACTGGGAGTATAAAAAGCCATACATTGGCAAGGAGAAAAAGAGACAAGAGATGCTGCTTTTAATTAACCCTTTTCTGCTTTAGCTATAATGAAAGGTATGGTCTGGAGTATCATTTCCTTGAAGTGAGTACCTGAGTCTGTGCCTCCAACTGACCTGGTCACTTGATGTGTACACCGGACCACATGATACGTTGCCGTGCAAGTCTCTCTGAGTAGGCTCTAAGAGTCTTGCTCCCAGGTGTCGGGGTTCTCTTGAGGACAGAAAATAGTTATGCATCAGTTAATGACTTTCTAGTTAGTTACTTTCTGTGAGCTCCTGGGGCTGCAGATGCTGTCAGCATTTTTAGGCTCCAAGCTCAGTCGTCAATCATCTTTGCAAAGGAGCAGATGGAAGGGGATATGGGGGGACCCGGCACACTATTAGAAAATTGTTTCCAAAAGCACAGTGGTTGTTGATTAGGCCAACCTTGTGGAAAATGTTAAATTGTCGTGATGATGTTAAGTGAATAACAATCTAATTTTTAACCCTAGGAAGCTGGTGCATGGGCTTTTGAGACAAAGTTTTTGTTGTTGTTGTTGTTGTTTTAAATATATTTTTTATTTTTTCTAAAAGATACCAAGATTACATAAAATGTTACCTAAAAAAGTATAAGGGATTCCCATATACCCTACTCCCCACATGTCCCACTTTTCCCCATATTAACAACTTCTTTCATTAGTGTGGTACATTTATTGCAATTGATGAACACATTTTGGAGCATTGCCACTAATGATGGATTATAGTTTACATTGTAGTTTACACTCTCTCCCACTCAATTCTGTAGGTTATGGCAGGATATATAATGGCCTGTATCTATCGTTGCAAGAGACAGTCAAGTTTTGAATCACTGTTTTGCCACCTATTAGCTCTCAGCCCCATAGGCATGTAATTTAGTCTCTCTGTGCCTCAATTTTTTCAATTATAAAATGGGAATGATAATAGCACCTATGTCACAGGGTTGTTATGGAGATTATATAGGATAAGTTTTCTAGTGCTCAGCTTAGGGTCTGTTGCATAGTAAGTGCTCAATTAATTTCCATTGTTATTATCATTATCATCATTATTAGTATACCATAGTCACTCTAGGCATTCCAGAAATATATTAACTTGAACAAAAATCTAAAGCGTCCTTTCTTAGAAAAATCAGATCCAGCCACTGAATATTGGACATTTTAGGCTTCCAACAATTTGATCACGATGGAACAGTCAGATGTGCACTCCCACCTGTCTGATCACAGGACAGCAGGCTCTGTGCTCTGTCCCTTCTTGTGGCCATTCATCATTTGAAGTGCTAGCTTGAAGTGGGGCTTCACTGCCAGGAAAAAGCAAGACCCAGAGCTCACTGGCATTTTGTTGCTAGTGGGTCGAAGGGAAGCATATGGCCACAACTGCCACCACCTATATCAGAGGCATTTTCAAAGGGCTAGAGATCATGGCTCTTGAAACCACTGAAATTGAAATTAAGAGAGTTATTCTTTTAGCTGGGCTCCAAGCTCCCACTGGGGCCTTCCAACCCCCCAACTCTTACACTCGCCCATCAGAGCCTATTCCTCCTTCTTCTTGTCTTTTTCCTGTTCAGCCTAAAGATTTCAGAGGAAGAACTCTTCATCAAGACAAATTCGGGGATCCTTTATAAGGAACCCAGGTTGGTCATTTTAAAAAACACTGTTTATCTTCTCCTTGGAGCTACCATATAATAAATCTGTGATATACCTACATTCCAAGAGGGCTTTATATACATGTAAGTAACTTTGTTCTTCTTTTGAACCTCATTCCTATCACCATAGTAAGACTGGAAAGAATAGGACTCCACCTTCCAGGAGCCGCTCCTATTTCTGAGCATAAACAAGTTCAGCTGCTTCTATAAGCATTAAGTCAAGACTTGTCAATCTCTACTAATTCTATCCTCTGTACATGACATAAGTAAACCACTGCCTTTGTCAATCAGTTTCTTCAATCATGCCATTTGTAGTATATTGTGAGATAATAAAACCAACATGGCAGATATCTTAGTTTGGATTTATATATCCTTAAGTCTCTGGGTAGACCAGTTCAGTACTCAGAATCTCATGATGTCAATTCACACTTATCTTTGCCATGTAAGAAGGCATCATTCTTCGGCAGTCACTCATTCACGTACTTCTCAGTTTTGCATTCAAGAGCAGAATTTTTGTTTATTAAAACAGGTTAAAAAAACATGTTCTTTTAAAGGTGGCAAGTTGATTCAAATGGTCAGGGATTTAGAAAGCAAATCAGGGAATTCCATTATTCTAGAACAAAATGTCAAGTACCTCCTATCTAAATTGTCCTTGTCTTAAAATTCCAAAAGGTTTTCAATCTACAGTGCCATCTTTTATTAAGCACATTGTGTTATGCTAGTGGTTGAAAATAAAGACTTTTTAAAGATTGCATCTATATTTTATTTTTAAAAACTAAGAAAAACATTAGGTTGAATCACATGAAATTTACATTTTTGACAGTCAAAAACTGTTGAATATTGGCAATTTTATATGGGTCAACTATATAGAATGAAATGACCCGTATATTCTAACTCTCTTTATTAAGAACTGTAAACATTTTGTCATAGATGCTTCCACTAATTTTTTAATGAAATAAACTGTCCCGAGTATGGTGAGGAGCTGTGTAAAAACAACAGCTTCTTGCTGAATTGAGGTGGATACATCAGACCAAAGAATGGTTTGGACAAGTCCAGTTTGGCGAGTAATGAGCATTTATTTAGGGGGCTTACGTGGGGTCCTCATCCTGGGCAGCAGGAGGAGAGATAGCATTTTCCTAGCTCGATCGTCTGTGCTCCCAGAAAAACGAGAGGGGTCTTTCATAATGCATGCCCAAGTGCAGATGGGACAGGCACTCGAGGGGCAGCAGGACTTCTAAAGGATGCAGTGTTAGAAGATTTACTGATGAGTCACCAGTTCACAACCAGTTCCCAAGGCTTGCCTTTTAACTATGTAGGAATGGAATGTTGCTGCGACTAGAAGGGTAAAGAACTGGAAGGGTTGGAGGAGACGATGCAAAGTCATGTGCCACATAAACCATTACAGATCAAGCTTAAGTGTCCTTTATGATCACCTTAGCCCCATGGCTAGCTTCCTCTGCAGAGGGTATATTGTCCTGAGTTTTATGGCTACCTTCTAGTCATTTCACATATACGTACCAAGATAGAGCTCTACTTAGAGGAACATTTTTTCTTCTTTTTAATTTTTCTTTAAGCCTTCATTGTACTCTCCTCTCATTGTAAAGGAAAAAAGGAACAGCCTTGGACCATCTTTCTCATCCCTTGTAACAAAATTTCACCTTTACTGTTTCCCTATCTCTCCTTTCTGAAAATTTATAAAATATCTTAATGAACCCTAAATCTCTCTTTGAATTCAAGAATGTTTTAATTCAGTGACATAATGAAGGACAGTTCAAGCACAGATGACCTCACAAAAACTAAAATTCTCTTTTTCTCTTCTTTCTCTAACCTCCTCCTAATCCAACCTTTACACCCACCAGAAAGAAAATGCGCTTTTTACATGCATCTATTTTCCTTTCGTCAGTGAGCTTCTCTCAAGATGTTAATAAAATAGTAACATGAACAGATACATAAAGAATAGATGAAACGTGGACCAAATCAGGAAGGAAAACAATTCTCTTTCCCACAGTTCCAGAGTGGCAAGGACAGCAAAGACAGACAAATAAGACTCTCTATGTTTTGAAAAATAAAAATTGGAAAGAACACTGTGCTTGGCACAGATTCCTCTGGTCAATCCTAATGGTGTCAAAGCACCTTTGCAAGCTCTCTCTTTGTCATAAAAGTCATTTTTCTGAAGCCAGCTCACATCAACTTCCTCTCCAGAGTGAAAGTTATAAATTCTCTACCTTTTTCTTAATCACTATCAAAGTTACAATATGTACAAGATTTTTAAAGCTTCTTTGTCTATTCAAATCCTGAATTAATTTATGTACTCATATTTGGAGCCTAACTGAATCTAATCTCTGTAATATTTTAACTGGGTGGTAAATCCATTTTTGTGACTATGACATATTTGGATGTTGAATAATCATCTTCCAGGGTGTCTTCCCTCTTTGTTAGTTTGCTTTTCCCTTACTACATTTGTATTTCAGCCTTGCCTTACATTAATATGTGTGCTACAAGGATATTATAATCGCTCTTAGCAAGGAGAGATTGTGCATGAAAAATTTTTATGACTTCTCAATATGGCAAATTTAGGCATTAAAGTAAATCTCTCTGTCACAATTAATGTTTAATCTGGAGTTTTGTAATACTAATAGACATACATTAGACTGTATTTATTTAAATAAATGCCAGTTTCCCCAGGGGTTCACAGTTACTGTGGTACATTCAATACAAGGATGGTCCAACGTCTTTCCTGGTTGTTGGTTATTCCTCTGTCTCATGACTGGTGCTACCATTGTGCTTCCTTGAACAAAATAGTCCTTCTTTCTTTTGCAGTTGATGTAGACTAGAAAGGACCAAAGAAGGACTAGTGGTTCAATATGACAGTCTGGACACCTGAGCTAAATTTGATCTACAGTGACACACCTTTCCTTAGGCTGGGTCTTTTGGTTTACCAACTTTCCTCCCCATCTCTCAACTTCCTCTACCTTTATTGAGCGTTCTCATTTTTTAACTTTAATCCAAGTCATCCAAACTGTTTTGAAAGTTGGCAGGTTCCAGAAACTATCCTGGAAAAAAATAAGTAAATAAAGAATCTGATCTAATTTAAATAGAATCTTAAAACGGAAGGGGCCCCCGAGATCATCCAGACCAGGGCTGAGTAACAGAAATATATGTCATTTAAAATTTTCTAGTTGCTACATTAAAAAAGCAAAAAGAAACAGGTAAAACTAATTTTAATAATATATTTTATTTAACCCAATATATCAAAAATATTATATTTTAATATATATATTTCAATATATAACCAATATAAAAATATTAATGAGATATTTTACACTCTTTTTTTTTTTATACTAGGGTTTCAAAATCCCATGTGTTTTTAACACTTCTCACTTTGGACTAGTCACATTTCCAGTGCTCAATAACCATGTGTGGCAAGTGGCTATCACTCTGGGCAGTGCTGAGCTAGTCCATTTCCTTAAATTTATAGATGTAGAACCTGCATCAAGACAAATGATATATCCTGCATCCTGACTCCAACTTCAGTGCTCTTTCAGCTCCATCATAGAGCAAACACAATGGTAGAAGTAGGTCTGAGACTTTAATGAGATTATGAGCTCTCCTTTAAGACAATAAAAATCAGCTTCGGATGAGTACCTTCTATAGTCCAGGCCTTTTACTTTCTCATTTACTTTATCATTACTGCCTAAAACAACTTTGCAGGATAGAATTTTTAATCCCTGTTTTCAGAATATGTATTCAAAACTCAGAGATAATTACTTACTTCAGAAGGTTAGATTGGAAACCAGTTCTGTCTAACCAAAAAGCTTGGACTTTTTTTCAGACAGTCCAATTCTCTTTCTCTCCAATCCAAGACCCTCTAAGACTCCAAATGTGGTCTGAGGACCAGCAGCATCCGGGTCACCTGGGAGCTTGTTAGAAATGCAGAATCGTGGGCCTCATCCTAGACCTCCTAAATCAGAATCTGCATTTTATCAAGATCCTGGGTGATTCCTGTGAAACCTGAAACAGAGCAATAAAAGACCAAATCTCTCTATGAGTTGAAAGACTTTCCCAGGAAATAGTAGACTCACACCCTGTCAGGCACTTTTTGAATTGAATGGAAACATGAGAAGGAAAGAGCTAGCTTGAGCTTTTAAGGTACGAGAAACACCAGAATAGTTTCAGGAACTCAAACCTTGAAATTATAAAATGCTTCATCTCCTACCACAACCCCTGCCCCTCTTCTCTCTAATTTCCTCCATTCTTCTTATCTCATAGGCATGTAAACTTTTGTTCCCACCAAATACATTGAGTGAGAGGGAAATGTTAAATTTATTTGAATGGAAATGTGTCAACATAACACCAGGGAAATGGTACAGCGGGAAATGGTACAAGGGCGTTCTTACCACACACACACACACACACAAACAACAATGAATCAGCCTAATAGAATTGTCAAGATGTGGTAGTTCATGGCAGCATTTGCAGCTCACATCATGTTCTGGGCTCCCAAGAACTCAGTCCATTTCTTGAAATTGGGCTCTAGCTGAGATTTCCTTCGTGTTGCAAAAAGTGGCTCTCACTTTTCCAAGGTTGATTGTGTATTTATTCTGAGCCTGTTTAATCACATTTGCAGGATTTTCCTCATGTGCCATGGTGCCCTCTGCTCTTCCTTTCATTCCAAATGAGGCAGTTAATTAAGCAGGTGTTAATAACTCCAGTTCTTTTGCGTGGAAAGTGCATCACGTGAGCAGCACAGTCCTCTCCAAAAAGTTGAATCCGTGTGAACCCTGTTTAGTGAGGTGTTTTTTTCCCACTTTCCCATTTCTTAACTCAATGGGGCATTGCTGGCTATTTTTGTGCTTTAGAAAACAACAGCAGTGTGAGGTATAATAGCAGGGCTTCTAACCAATATTTCATTGTGTCGTACAGGGACCGCGCAAGCTGTGTGTTAAGGAGATGAACAGTGGCATGGCGAAAAAGCAGTCCTGGCTTATAAAGAACAAAATCAAGGCCTTTTATGCTGCAGTGGCGGCAGACTGTTTCAGGGATGGTGTCCGAAGTCTCCTTCAGGTAAAGCTGGCAGTGAGGGAATGAGTACAAAGGCAAAAGACAATTAGCACTCCATGTTAATGAGGCTCCCAAAGCTAATGGATCTTCCATCACAGATCAATGCAGATGGTTAGGGAATTCTTTTCGAATTCCTGAGGCTTGGCAAAGCTAAAACAAAAGTAGAGAGGTTCTACTGCAATGAGCTATGACTGATACACGGGAAATGGAAAATGAGGTTGCCTTTGGCCACCAGCATACATCATGTCCCCATACTTATTGAAATGCAAATTTGTTCTGTTGGCCAACGACATTTAGGAGCCTATTAAAACTTCAAACTATTTTTGCATCTCATGCTGCATATAGCAATGCTCAAGTCAGGCATTCTTTTCTTTTTTTTCTTTCGCAAATGGTGTGAGGGTGGTTGTTAGACTCAACTAAATAAATGTCTGGGCATAAAATCTCTGCATTCTCCTAAATTATTTCCAGAATGTTGAATAAAATGTAACCATCTCTGAGGCTCGACACTTAAGCCCACAGTTCTGCCTTTTCTCCCTTATTTGTCCATACTCCTTCTATAATAAGTACATAACATCTTTCCCTCATTCTGATCCTTATCATTTATAATGCAGATAATTCTTAAAGCAACCCAAGAGACCCTCAGAAATTGTAGGACTTGGGTTTCCAGTCGTTTTAGCTTAAATAGGTTTGAAAGCCCCAATTCTAAGTATACCAAATGGTGCATTTGGCTTTCAGAGTTGTCATACACAGGACTGTCAGAATTCAGGACTGCATCCAGGTAACTCTAATATTCATGCGTGCAGAAAAGAAAGATATTGATTAAACTGTGATATTTTGGAGATTGAGGGTCTTTAATGCATTCCTGTCTCTAAAGTCCCTGAAAAGCACTTGCAAAGTAGCTGCACATGCAGACAAGCCGTTTCTGAAAAGCTGATTACCCCCAATGAGCCATCTGTTCTTAATTTGCTGCACCATAGAAATAGATGTCATTGCAAGATGCTGATTTTTTTGTTTTGGTAGTGTGTTACTTTCTTTTCAGTAGCTCTTTGGTTAAACATGTTGGAAAATATACGTTTAATGTAAAATTCTCATGGAAGATCTGTAAAATAATAAAATTTTCAACTAAGAATGGGAGAACAGACAAGCAATTAGAATAGGGAAAGAAAAGACATAGATATGGAAAAGAATTCTTGTATTAATCAGAAAGTTATGGTTAAAAATTTGACCATGCATTAAGTTTGTCCACATGAATTTCTTAAAATAAAGATGAAGCACCAAAGGGTCATGGCAAAAGGATAGGACAGAGTGGTGTTAAAGGGAAATACTGCAATTACACCATTTTGGATAAATTCTTGTCTGCATCTGAGAAGTATGGGAGTGAATAACCACATCCCCAAAATGTAGAGGTCAAGATTACATCCACACTGCCACACAGCTGCCAAGGAGTAAATAGCTCTAAGGAGCTCTTCTGCTACCTGTACATTTCTAAGAGCAATACCCCAAATGTGGTGGAGCCAAAGTTCATTTCTGGAACCCTCTGCCAGTGCGTTTCTCCTTCCGCATTCTGCTGTCCAGCTCTGGGAATTTGTTTCACTATTTCTATCACCCAGAATTTCCTTCCTTCGCTCCCTCAGCTCTCCTTATCTTTGCCTGTCAAAATCTAACCAACCTCCAAGACCCAGAGCAAATGTCACTTCTCCGATGAAGCCACCCATGAGTTCTCAACTGGAATTCACGTTTTCTTCCTTTGTGCTTGCAAATGAGCTCCTATTGAATTTATACTTATGTTATAATTGGCTGTCTCAGTTTATTAAGCTTCTTAAGGCCAAAGAACACAGCTTGCTGTTCTCCCACAGCACCTAACATAGCACTTTACAATTAACATGTGCTCAGAAATATTGTCAAATTAAGTTTAATTAAATGGAAACCATATCCTATCAACTAATGGAGAGAATGAAACTTCTGAAATGGAAGATAGCTATTAACGATACTGCCATACAAGTGGATTAAGTTCTGGAAACATATAACCCAATTACTCTTCAATAAATGATATAAGTAGAGATTTCCGTGATCCTTGTATGTAAGAATTTCCCAAACACGGATTTTATTGCTAATGACATTATGGATATACAGGTAGAAATGAGCTTTGAACCAGTAAGTTACAACATGCATAACAACAGCTAACCAGCCCTCACTTGATTTTAAATTATTGAACCATTTTAATGAGTGTGTCAAAAAGAAATGCAAATGACTGCTAATTTAGAAAAGCTACATTTCTGTCATCTAAAATCCATTTATGGCTGAGATGATTTAGAACTAATCTTTCTATTTTACGCTTGGGTACGAGCATGAAGGACATGCACTAAAATGTAATCTAATCTTCAGAATCTTCAGAACATTACTTCAGTGCTCTTTTGGACATTATTTTTCATTTGCAGCAGTGGTTTCTGGGTATGGTGAGGATTGCCCATGTTTATATGTTCTCTGTTTAGGCCTCAGGCTTAGGAAGAATGAAACCAAACACTCTGGTGATTGGATATAAAAGAAACTGGAGGAAAGCTCCCTTGACAGAGATTGAGAACTACGTGGGAATCATACAGTAAGTGATGGCTTTCAAGATGTATTCTTGTTTATAAAGCACTAACCAGGGCAGTACATAGCCGGCACTGTTGCACCAGATTAAATTGCCTGAGCAGAGCACGTTCCCCTGTTCCTCTGAATTTCTTCCCAAAGTGAAAATAACACCGCCAATAATAGAACTTAAGGGAATCAGAATGTCAGAGGAGGCGGGGTGGGAAAAATATCACTGTCAAAGAAAAAGGTAAATAGAGTTACAACATTGAAACCTATTTATAGGACTAAAAGCAAGTACAGGTAGGTAAGGGAGGATTTTTTTCTTTCAAAACTCTTGAGCTCTTGATTTGGCTGGTGCACCCAATTCAGTCATTGTCTTCTTCTGAGCCTCGTATAACATGTTCACTATCCCGTGACCTCAGAGCTCCCTGTGCTGGTGTGGGGACCCGTACGCCAGGTGCCTCTGACGTGTAGCAGATTGCTTTATGCACAGAACGTGAGTTTCAAATGATATCTGACATATCATGCCTAAACATTTGAAGGGTCTTGGGGTAGAGGTAATGACATCGAGCAAAAGCAAGTTCTTGCCCGATACACTTCATAACGACCAATTCCTGAGACATGGGGGTTTCAGAGAGAGAAAGTGTTTTTATTGCTAGCACATAAGAAGGAGTTCAGATGACCTAAGGGCCTAAAACCTGTCTCCCTGAACTGTAGTAATTCTGGTAGTTTTATAGTATTCAAAGACAGGCAAGTTTATGCTAACGAGTAATTGGGGTGGGGCTTGCCAAGATTCCTTCATTAATAAACATTAAGGGACTGCCTAGTGATCATAAGAGGTTAAAGTTGTAAAAGAGGATGGGGGGTGGATACAAAATGGGGGTGAATCACAAGGTTTTTATAACCACAAGATAACAGATATATAGTTTTACAATCATTATCAGAGCTCAAGGCATCTGGATTCTAGTTCAG
>JAQZBX010086960.1:0-12929 GCA_029593785.1 Cabassous unicinctus
CTTGAATAAAAGGGGGAAAAGGTAAAGAGAAATGAGTTCACATGGCTAAGAGACTTCAAAGAGAGTCGGGAGGTCATCCCAGAGGTAATACTTATGCATACCTCAGTAGGATCTCATAGAACACCTAAGTGGATATCACCCCACACTGAGGGACCCCTAAGGGCTCTGGTGACACCCAGGTCCTATACACGTGGGGATAACCCCAGAGAATGATGCCTAATTAGTGGGCTCTTCATTGGCATTTGTGTCCCTGAGAGTGACAGAGTTGGACTCAAACAAGTCATCCCTGCACATGATCCATCAGTCCCTTCTACTCAAACCTATATGTGATGCAGGAGTTTTTAGGTGTACTTCCAGAGACTGTATCCTCTGGCCCACCTATTTGACAGCTGTGCCTGGAATCGCCTCAATATGTGTCCATCAATTGTAACAAATGTACAACACTAATGAAAGATGTTTATGTGGGAAAGTGTGGGAGGAGGGGTGGGGTATATGAAAATTCCCCATATTTTTAATGTAACATTTATGTACTCTAAAGCTTCTTTAAAAATAAAAAAAAATATGAAAAAAAAAATAAAATAAATATGCTCAAAGAGCTAAAGGAAAAGATGGACAAAGAACTAAAGGAAATCAGGAAAATGATAGGCAAACACAAAGAGACTATCAATAGGGGAATAAAAATTATGAAAAGGAACCAAACAGAGCTGAAGACCATAGTAACAGAAATTAAAACTTCCCTAGAGAGGTTCAACAGTATATTGGAGCTGGCAGAAGAATTAGAGAACTTGAAGATAAGACAATTGAAATCATCCAGTCTGAGGAGCAGAAGAATGAAGACAGGTGACTAGACCCTGAGGAACCTGTGGGACACCATCCAGCATACCTATATATACATCATGGGGGTCCCAGAAAGAGAAGAAACAAAGATAGGAGCAGAGAGAATATTCAAAGAAATATTGGCTGAAAAGCCCCACAAACTTAATAAAGACATGAATATACACATCCAAGATCCACATAAAACCCCAAACAGTATAAATCCAAACAGACACACAGTATGCCATGTTATAATCAAATGTGGAATGCCAAAGACAAAGAATTCTGAAAGCTGCAAGAAAGAAGCAAATTGTCATGGGCAAGGGAGCCTCAGTAAGTTTAAGTGCTGATTTCTAACTGGAAACCATGGAGGCAAGGAGGCAGTGGCAAGACATATTTTAAATGCTGGTAGTGAAAAATTGCTAACCAAGAATTCTATATCCAGCAAAACCATCTTTCAAAAATGAGGTAGGGATTAAGACATTTCCAGACAAACCAAAGTCTGAGGGACATTTTCACCACTAGGCACGTCCTGCAAGAAATGCTAAAGGGAGTTCTGCAGGTTGAAAGGAAGGGACAATAGATAATTGACTGAAACCACATAAAGAAATAAAGATCTCCAGTAATGAGTAATCATAATGACAGGGGTAAATATAAACACCAGTACGCTTGTATTGTGACTTGTAACTTCCTATAGGATCTAAAAGGCAAATGTATAAAATGAATGATAATTCAATGGTTTTGGACTCATAATGCAGAAATATGGAATATGTAACAAGAACTACATGAAGTTGGGGGGACTGAGGGGTTTAGGTACATAGTTTATGTATGCTTTTGAAGTTAAGCTAGCATTAACGAGAAGGATCAGACTTGGGATACTCCAAAGGCTTTTTAAAAATGGTCCTAAATATACTCAAAGAGCTAAAGTAAAACATGGACAAAAAACTAAAGGATATCAGGAAAACAGTAGATGAACACAAAGAGACTATCAATAGCGAGATGGAAATTTCATGTTCAAGGTATATGGTGTGTGCAACATGCTCTTATTTGTTCAGAAAATAGAGATATAGACAGAAAGACAGAATAATGCCAAAAAGGTGGCAAATCTAAAATTGGTGGATCTGGGAGTCTGAGGGGGTGGGGGTATGTTGGAGTAGTTCTCTGTATGGGACTTTTATTATTTTTGTAAGTTTGAAATTATTATTAAATAAAAAGTTTTTTAAAAATTAAAGGAGTAAGAGAAAGACACACTTAAGTGCCATATTATTAATAAAAAAATGCAAGAGTGGGCTCAATACCAGTTTAAGACATAAAGAGCTTTAATGACTGTCAGGGTGAGATGGAGAGTTCTCTCTCCAAGACTTTTCCACAATTTAAACAAAAACTTTTTTGCCAACATCTTTCCCTTCCTCACCTCTGAAGGAATGAAAAATTTGTCTTAAGAAACCTAGGAAAGGAGCACTCTTCTTGAGAGTTCAGGTCAGGGGTAAGCCTCAAGAAGATACATTTAACCCCCAAGCTGTTCACACAGGGAGGAGAATTTTGGAAACATTATGACTTACTTTGGCTTGATTTGATGTTTCTTGGATGATCTCCATCCCCAAAAGAAACTTGCTCTCATGAAGTGCCCCCTCTTTCAGAAGTTTTCTTTTAGTATGTTTCTCAGTGGTATAAAACATTACAATACATTCCTAATTCTTTCCCTTTGGATTAATTTATTAAATAGTTTTTTTTCCCCCTATTAGGAGAGGCTGTCCCAAGAACATGGTACATCTGGGGTAGCAGTCACAGAAAGGTGGTAAAGGTTGCAAAAATGGAGATGGGTGGACTCCAATGTCTTTTCTTTCACATTTTGTCTAGCTCTAGCCAGCCCCATACCCTTAAGGGTAGATATTTGGTTGTTATGTATTGTAAAATCTGAAAATAAGAGAGATCACTTTGAAGGAGAACAGTTCCTGTTAAGGATTTGAACCCCGTAATCCAATCTAGTTTTTAAAGACTGATTTTGACACCTGGGTTTTCTTTCTCACTGGCACTTCCTTGTTCAGTGTAGAAAGTGTTTGCTGAATGGAGGCAAGGGTCAGTTCCAGGCCAGAAAGAACAAGTTTATTAGATTGGCCAAGGGTCAGAAACTGAAGCATTTCACATCACAGGTCTGGTTTCCAGAAAACCATAAAATTCCTGAGATCTTTGGAGACACTGGCATTCAAAGGAGATGGATTATCTCAACTTCAGTTCAGTCCCTGGGGAACTGTATCAGATTGTGAAAATCTGAAAGAACCAATACACACACATATACACACATACACTCTACCTATGAAAACCACATAAACTCAGTGACTCCTGGCAGTCTTGACAAGTGTTTATTCTTTACAATGCCATATCCAGCCCCACTGAAAGGGATCCAGAAAGACCTCTTAATACACCACTGTGAGAAAAGAAAATGCATACTGGCTATTTTTTTCTCATTTGCTTCCTTGCCAAGGCTAAGAAAATATTCAGGAGGGCAGATGTGGCTAAAATGGTTGGGTGTCCATCTGCCACATGGAGGGTCCTGTGTTAGATCCCCATGACCTCCTGGCAAAATAAAAAGAAAGAATATAGAAGGTGCACATGATGCTGTGCCCTGTTGAGCCATGCAGCAAGATGATGACATAACATGAGAGAGACACAGGGGAGAGCCAAGATGAGGCATGCTGAAAAAAAACAGGAACTAGGTGGCACATGTGGCAGAGCACCTCTCTGCCACATCAGATGTCCCCGGGATCGAATCCCAGTGAATACTGGAGGAGAAGGATAAGAAGAGTGGGCATGAAGCAGATAGAGAATTGCTCAGTGAATGGACACAAAACAGCAAATGGGGGGGAGGGGGTTTAAAATGGATAAAGTAAATAAATAAATAAATGTTTTTTAAAAAAGAAAACATTCAAATGGATGGCTTCTTCTCTCAGCTAGCTGAATCAAGAGCAGGAGAGCAGAGGAGATTGGAAGCTTCAGGAATTCCTGCATCTGACCTCAAATCCAAAGGCAAAGACCTTCAAAGAAAGAATTCTTTGAAGGTGTCTGTGTAATCTTGAGACAGGAGACAAGTGTGACTGAGACCTGTGACCACCCAAAGTAGGAGTGGATCTTGCATCCTGGCCATGCAGCCAGGTTGGGTGGGAAAATGCAGCTGGAGGCATTGGACAGACCAAGGAGATGCTGGGGTCCATTATTAGCAATTGCTCTGAGGAGAGATGGCACTGCACACTCAATGACTGTCCCCTCCTGGGCCCTGATAGGGGTCTCTGTAGGCAATAGGGACAGTGGCTGTTCCAATAGACCACTCCCCAGAACCAGTTATAAAGTCATGTAATTTAGAGGCCAGGCCAAGAATCCAGAATCTCAGGCCCAGAAGGAATCCTAGGCCTCCTGTTGTTGTGGCCAGGTCATGGGGTAAGATTCATCATGTAAGTGGACTTTCCACTTAACTCTTAAAGGTCTAAAAGATATCTGATAAGGTATTTTTGAAGGATGCCTTTTTATGCCATGTAATCTACTAACCTGCTTTATTAATTCAACACTTTCTCAATGATTTGAAGTCACCCTTAAGCTTTAGTTTTCCCATCTGAAAAATGGAGAAAGTGGAGAAAACCAGATATGGCCTCTGCTGGAGACATGGTGGTTGTCCTCATCAGCTCCCTGCCACATACCCTTCCAGATTATTGTTTTTGATCTACTGTGGACTGGGGAACTAGAAAATCAAAATGTCCAGAACTATATGTTTAAATGCTCAATTAGAATCAATACATCACCAAGAGAGGGGTTAAGTGTATAGCTATTTGTGTGCAATAACTGATCTGCAGAAACTTTCCCACACCCAGGAATAGAGTGTGTGTTTTGCAGGGTTGAACATATCATAAATCAGCCCTCCAGGGTTTAGATGAATGAGCTCTTACTGTATTTTATTACTCCCTGCATATACAAGGTCATATTTCTCTTTTAAAAAGCAGGTTTGATCACACATCTTTAAGATCTTGCTGGGAAGTTACTCTCTTCCTACCTCCTGAAGAACAGACACCCTAGAGGACACTGGAAGTGGTGTATTGTAACCAATATAACTGAAGCCATGGCTCCTTGGAGTACCAGTCAGACATAAAGATATCAGATGCTCATCAACCCAGGAGTAATCACTAGTCTTGGCTGTGCAAACCAAACCACATAGAGGACTAAGTTTACCTCTGGCTCAGTGAGAAGAGTAATAGAAAACAATGATATGTGTCTGTTTTGGAAGTTTGACACTGGGGGCCTTCATACTAAGAGGATGGTTGTAATATGATGTAACTGTCTGTTATGGAACCAGACTGACATGGATGTGCTCTTTTAGTCAAATCTGTTTGATTTTGCCAGCCCAGCACCATTGACTATTCTTTTGGTATACAGCATTCCAACCCAAGGATGGTCATGTGGCTTAAGCCTGCCCAATCATAGCAACATATCGCAAAGGGATCACAGTGATTGGTTCAGGGGAAAATATTCTAGCCAATGGAAGCTCTAACAGGATTTTTGTTGGAGGTAACAGGGAAGAGGCAGTCTCTTTCAAACTGCTTGGAGCTCCTGGTGACCACTGTGCCACCACAAAAGGAAAGCTGACTTCAGAATGGAACAGAACTCTGGGGACATCATTTAGACACATTTATCCAGCCACATCAAATCTTCTCAGGTATATGTACTTGTAGAACCACTCTATTTTATTTGACATTTTCTTGAACCAAATTGAGATGGGTTTTGATCACTTGCAACTGACAGATATTTGATAATATTTTCTGATAAAATGCAGTTTTCAACTCTGTGTGAACTTGTGATAGCCAGCCTCCAAGACAGCCCCCAATGAGTTTTGCCTCTAGTATTCATGTCCTGAATAGTCCTCTCCCACAGTGAATTAGGACTGGTCTATGTGACAATATAATACAGCAGAAGTTATGGTATGTTTTTTCCAAGGCTAGGTCAAATTGCATTGCAGCTTCCACCTTGGCCACTTCAATTGCTCTTTCCAGGGGAAGCCAGCCACAATGTTGTGAGAACATGCAAGAAGCCCATGTGAAGAAGTACACATTAAGAGACACTAAGGCCTCCCACCAACAACCAGCCCAAATCAGCCAGCCACATGAGTTAGCCGCCTTGGAAGTAGATCCTCCAATCCAGTCACGCCTTCAGATGACTGCTGCCCAGCTAGCATCTTGACTGCAATGATCCTGATCCACAAATTCCTGACCCTCTGTGAGAAACTGTGAGAAATACTTATTGATGCTTTAGGCCACTAAGTTTTGTAGTTAATTATTATACAGCATTATACAACTAAAAGACCTCTTCTGTTACTTCTCATCTCCCATCACTGGTGGGAAAAATAGGATACCTTAATCCTGGGCTTTTGTACCTTAAAGTCCCACTTAGTTTATGAGAGTTCCCAGAAGAGAAGTGATTGTCATAGTGGCATCCTTCCTACCATGTGCCAATATCTTCTCTGAGTACCACTATCACCTATGGTGGGCACTGCCATCACTTCTATGGGAAGATGGTACCTCTGCTTCGCATTGGGCTGTCCTCTGAACCTATGGTCTCCTCCATAGGAGCCCTCAAGTTCCCAAAGCAAGGCTCAGGCCTCAAGGACTTTTGTGAGGTCAATGCTAACTATATATCCTGCAGCATTGAGACTGTTTCTCTTCCACTTTGTTATGTCACTGAAACATTTGACATACCTGTGAAGTTTGGAATGCGCAATTTTATATCTCAGATTATGCCTCAGAAGTCCAGCATGGCTAGTTTCTCTTCCATCATTAAAACAGATAGCTTTTTCTTTGGCATGAACTGCCTAATATAGTTCTTTGCAAAAATGGAAATATTCTGTATCTGTGCTATCCAATATGGGAGCCACTAGCTACCATAATTGAAGTTAATTTTAATAACCACATGTGACTTGTGGCTACTGTATTGGACAGAGCAGCTTTGGATGCAGTGGTTGGCAGGTAAAAACCTGTCTCTCTTGACCTGAGAGTTTGCATTAACATAAATGTGACTCTAGAGCAATGCTTAAACTCTAATGTCTCACCAAATTTGAATGGCAGTGGCTCTTTCAAATTTCACTTTCAGTACCTCCTCCCACCTTCCCTCAGGACTTAGAAAGGAGCCCAGTATTGACTAATCCAACCATCCTCTAAACATGCCCATGCAAAACTGAATCCCAGTGATGGGTGTGGCCCTCTTTCCAGTAGATATTGTACTATGATCCAATCTGGCATCTCAGGGTAGGAAAGGATCTGGAAGCTCATCTAATCCAAGCTTCCATAGATCCCTCACCGTTTATGATTATGTAACCATTTACTGAAAAGTCCAAACTCAGTGGGATTAAACATAAAATGGTTTTAATTTTACAATCATTACTTTCTAATTTGATTTGCTCTTAACATAACAAAGCAACTGAGATCCTACTGAGGTGTGCGTAAGCGTTACCGACTCTCTTTGAAGTGTCTTAGCCACATGAACTCATTTGTCTTTACCTTTTCCTCCTTTTATTCAAGGTATTTTTCCAGTCATGTTGCCACTTGGCACTTGGTATTAATCCCTCATTGCCAGGGAGGCTCATCCCCAGGACTCATGTCCCATACTGGAGGGAAGTTAATGCATTCATATGCTGAGTTTGGCTTAGAGAGAGGCCACATTTGAGCAACAAGGAGGCTCTCAGGTGGCAACCCTTAGGCACCCCATAACAGTAGGCTAAGTTTCAATTACATGAGCAAAGACTCATAAGGCTAGTCATCAATAACAAGAATGCATCAGTGGGCCATCGTCTTTTGCCAGACACTGCCCCTGCACTCAGGGGACTGTTGCTATGGAGCACAATTTTTACTTAAAAGATTGGCTTACAGACAAAGTACAGCTATTCAGCCTTGAGAATTTGGCAGATATTCTCTCAAAAATGATCAAGTGATTCTTTCCCTTCAAAGAAAATAATTGAGGATATCATCAATAATAAAATTGGAGCTTTTGAGTTAAACTAGAATTTTGGAAAACTTGTACCAGCCAACAAATAAAGTTAATTTTCTTTAAATTAGCGACATTCAAAGATTTTACGGATGATATGAGTGGTGATGTTGATAAATGCAATATTATATATTTTAAAAGGTCAAAATTTGAAAGATATGCTTAACTGCATGAATCAACATTTTTCAAATGACCAGTGTCTGATGTTACCAATTCATGCATGGGTAAAAGATCTCTTCAAAGGGCAAGAATGACCAGTGGATTTTAATAGAACCTAGATGAAAAGTTCATTCATGTGGTTTTAGTTTCCACATTGCAACTAACTTTTAAGAAACTACCACTTGTGCTGTTTTGATGCAATATCAAAGAAGAATGTGCACAGTAATCTGAAAAAGCTATTAAAATAATCCTCCTTTTTCCAATGACATATCTGTGTGAAGTCAGATTTTCTTCAACACTTCAACCAAAATAATACATCACAACAGATTGAATGTAGAAATGGATATGAGAATAGAACTGTCTTCTATTAAACCAGATTTAAAGAGATTTGTAAAAATGTTAAACAATGTTACCCTTCTGCCTAATTTTTGTTTTATAAAATATATTTATTTTTCATAAAAATATATTATTCATGTTAACATGAAATGGGTGTGTTACTTTTATTTTTAAAATGAGTTAAAGAAATAGTTTTGAATGTTTCTTAAATTAATTTTTAATCTGTAGTAGATATATATGTATAACCCAAATAAACAAAACCCTTTGGGATCCTCAAAGATTTTTAGGAATGTCCTAAGTCCAAACATTTGAGAACTGTTGATCTACTGAAACTTCATGAAAAAAAGGCTATTATAATAACTAAGAAGCATACTAGAGAAGAAAGATTGTGTGCTTTGGAGTCAGATAAACCTGGATTCAAATTGTGGCTTTACTGCTACCAGCCATTTGATATAACATATCACTTAATTGCATCAAGCTACAGTTTCTTCTTCTCTATAATGGGAAAAATCATACTCACCTTATAGATTGCTTGATGTTTAGGGATAATGCTTGTAATGTACTTCAAATAGTGCCTAACAGTAGGTACTTAAAGATTTATTGACTGGATGCATATAGTTACATGTTCAGTGTATCAATTACTGCCTTTGGTTGTAAGCAACAGAAATAGCTTACACAGTAAGAAAAGAATTTTCCAAAACAAGAAGTTCAAGGAAAGAACAGCACAGCAATGTCATAAGACCCAAGTTCTTTCCATCTGTCTGCTGTGAACCTTCAGTGTTGACTTTCCTCTTAGGCAGGCAGCAAGATGGCAGCAGCAGTTCCAGATATCACATTCAGGCAGGACAATGGCCTAAAGAAAAAGAGAGGTGAAAAATGTGACTTTCACTTAGGAAAGAGGACATTTTTTTCTAAATTACTACTCAACAAATGTACCCTCATGTTTTCTTGACTGGAATTTGGTCACATGTCCATTCCTGAGCCAATCTTTGGCCAGAGGAATGGAATGTGCCTGGGACTAATCAGGTCCACTTCTGGGCTGGAGGTTGGGTCAAGTTACCCTGAGGCACAGGCTGGGTGGGTGAAGGGTAGATACCTGAACAAAATTGGGACCTTGTAAAGAAGGGAAAAGTGAGAACAGACAGAGCCAGTAGGCAATTAACCAGGGTCTATGAAATTCAGTAAATGGAGGTCTAGAGCAATATGTAAAAGCTGTTGGCCTGAGGATTGCTGCATGAGAATCACCCGAGAGCTTATTAAAAATATACATCAAACTGTAATGGTCATTCAAATCACCTGGGGATTTTCTTAAAATGCAGATTCTACATTTGTATCAGGCTCCCAGATAATGCAGGTGTTGCTGGTTCATGGACCACACTTTGAGTAGCAAGGACATGGAATAGCAAGGACATAGATTGCCCCACACCCAAATTACTGACCCAGGACCTCCCAGATGATCCTGGTTTGAGAACTGGGGTCAGTGAGGTAGAACATCAGCTGTGTACAATACCGGCATTCATTCATTCATTTATTCATTCAATAAGCATTCCTATGAGCCTATTCCCTGCCAACACTGTGCTTGATGCTGAAACTATGAGGAGCCCACATTCTATTGAAGGGGACAGTCCTGTAAGCAGATGCCTTCCATGTGAGAAGTGCTCTAATAGAAGTATGCACAGAGCCTTCTGCGATCTTGGAGCAGGGAGTGACTCACTGGGGAGGATGGAGGTGGCAGTCAGGGAAGGCTTCCCAGAGGAGGAGGACATTTGAGCTGGGATTTCCTTAGGTGCCTAGCATGAGATATTGTGTGCACACACAAATGTATGGAAATAAGAATGAGTGAAATATATTCAAGGCACAGTGAGAAGATCTCTGAGGCTGAGATGAGGGTAGGGGATGAAAAGGCCAAAAAAAATTAGGCTGAGATGGGGGTAGGGGAAGAAAAGTTACAAAAAACTAGGCTGACCTACATTATGAGATGCTTGACTGCTGTATCAAATCACTCTACAGTTGTTCTCAACCTTGGCTGCACATTAGAATCACTCAGAGAGTTGTTAGAAATCCTGAAGCCCAGGCCATTTCCTAGACCATTTAAATCATCCTCCTGGAAAATGGGGCAGAGGAGACTAAGCACCAATATATTTTAAAGCTCCCCAGGTGATGCAAAGTTGAGAGCCACTACTGTACAGGAACCAAACCTGTGTGAATAGAAAATGTTCTTCAAGGTGGATAGAGCCCATCCTTCCTAAACACACTTGTAATTTCAATTTGATATTCAAAATCAGAATTATTAAAAAGCTTTTATGCCACAGGCCCTATGATGGGCTTTGGAATAGAGGCTCCCTGTCACAGGGGCCCATGGAGTGGCCCACAGTCAGGAAGATGAAGCCCGTCCTTTGTTCCTTGGCCACATCTGTGAAAGCCAATCCCTGTGAGGCTGTGGGGCAGAGGGCACTCCTTTCTCTCATTGGCTAAGGCCATGGGGTGGCTAAATGTGTCTGTAAAGCTGCCAATTAAGATCACATCCTCCCCCTTTCACTGACTGAATGCCTATTCAGGAATTTGGGTATATTTTTACTTGATAAGATGAAAAGATGAACTCTCCACACTGTGGAGGCTAACAGAAGAATCTTTTTGTAGGTGCTTCACAATATGAATTTGGAATGACTGCTCTTGGTATGATCTCTTTACTCAGCTGTTAAAAGGCTGTAGTTAAAAGCTGTCACTTCTCATATGTATTAAAGTTTCTGAAATAATCTTTAACATGTCCAAAGGTTGTTATGGAACTTGTGTAGTTGTTATCCCCTCAAATAGCTGAGGCTCTGGGAGGTTTTGATTTCACACAAAAAATATTTAGAACACTTCCATGTAGAAAACAAACACAACTGAAAAACAGCAGTCCAAACTTGCTTGCTTACCATCCAGCTCAATCCCCCAGTTCTTAGTCAATACAATGTTCAGCCATCTTTAAATGCATGGAACAAGCTCTTCTTGTCAGAGACAATGGAGAAAGGAGACTGGTGTATGCAAATGCCAGAACCAGCAGGATCCTAGGAATGCAGGCCTCACTTGGGGGCAGACTTCTGGGCCAACTTCCATAGTGTGGCCTTAATGACTATTTTCACTGCATCCCCTTTTACAATTCCCCACTTGGTGCTTGGTGGTGAAGTGCTGCTCCATATTTTCAAAATAAAACTCTCTTCCAGGAAGCCTTCTGGGGTCCCCTCTGCTTTACCTCAGAGACCCCCTGATGGGGGAGGAATGCTGTTCCTCCATAGCAAGTCACAGGCTTTCACTGCATACTTTTCAAATTATTCATGTTTCTCTTCCCTCTTTGAGAGCACAGGCCTTTCCCCACAATCAAATGATGTGTAATCACCTTGAAAAGAAAAATAAAACACTTATCTGCAGCTTTGACTCAAAGACCTGGATTCTGTGGAAACAACACTCTTTCTCTCTGTCTGTGCAGATGTGACTAGAATCCAAGCTGTAGCTAATGAAGGAAAGGAACTGGCCTCCATGCCCACAGGTGTGCCAGTGTGTGGGTGGCCCAGGAAAGGAGTTCCTCCTGGGCACATTTGGGTTGTGCTCAAGTCCCTGAGCAGAGGCTGGGCTGATGCCTGATCACATACAGGGAGAATATGTAATTAGGAAACAAAACCTCAAGATGTCCCTTCTCCCCCAAAGCCATAGCCCCCCCAGAAAATGGAGATTGCCTCAGCATACTCAGCTAAGCAGTGGCCACCCATTGCCATTGCTGAAGGTTGCCCTGACCAAGCCACCCAGCTCCCTCAATGCCTTCCTTTATGAAGACTTTCCCTAAGATACAGAGTCAAGCCATAGCTCTATCACTTAATAGCTATGTAGCCCTCAGTAAATTCACTTAAGTTCTCTAGGACTTATTTTCCTAACAGAAAAAATAGAGAATTAGTAAAATAAGTGTGAAGAGCATTGTTACCTTGTACACAGATGTGATTATACATTTTTATTATAACTCCATTCTTGCTCTTTGTCACTGAGAACTGCTACTACAAATAGAAAGAGAGCATAGAAACAGTATACCAATTTGTGAATTGGGCAATGCCAAGTAAAAGCAGGTTTTCCAAAGTGTTCAGGGGGCATTGGGACTTTTTAGTCAAAACAAAACAAAACCAAAAAAGAAAGAAAGAAATTGTGGTTGTCTCTTTCTCCAAGCTGTGCATGCCTGAAGTCTGAAATGTTTCAGTGAGGACATCCATCTTGTGTTTCTCTTTTGCCAGGAACTAATTATAACCCAGGGCTTGAAGGTCAATTTAGAGTTCCTTTCACATAATTGTATACTGGAATTCTATTTGGGGCATTCATTATAGCCTACCTTATATCATCACTTGTTTGTTCCTAATACACCTGCCTGTTCTTCTTAATTAGGTTATAAACTCCTAGAAAGTAAATAATCAAAGATAGGCAAAAAGATTTACCTACAAAGCAGATCAATCTTATTTATAACAGTAAAAAAGGAAAATTGCCTAAAAGTACAGTAATAAGGGACTGATTAAATAATGTATATTATACATTCAATGTAATACAGTCCAGCCATTAAAAATGAACAAGAAAATTTATAA
>JAQZBX010086962.1:0-12929 GCA_029593785.1 Cabassous unicinctus
TAGCCAATTCTAGACCGTCACCCACCCTCAGATCCACCAATCCTCACCCTCCTCCCTCAGATTATATATACCCTGCCTCTTCAATAAACTTTTGCAGCTTGATCAGAATCCTGTCTTGCTGTCATTCTTCGTGTCTCTTGTCCCCCCATTCCCACTCCCTCTTTCAGGTTCCGGTTCGACTGACCCGTGGGCCGGGTCAGACCATATGCTAGGATGTGAGGCTGGAGGTCCCAGGCTGTATTGATTGGGGTGCTCAAACCTTTTTCTGCCCTGGGAAGCATTTCTATTGCAGCCACACCTGTGGGCTCTGTAGACTTGCTTGTGTAGGTTGTTTCTTCTGTGATTATTTCTGCTTCACCCTATGTCAAACAATCTTTTTTTTCCTAAAGTACAAAACTGAAAACCCATATTTAGTGAAGTCCCACAGTTTAAAAAACATCTTGTGAGATCATATTCACTGCTACCACAAAATGGCAATCATGGAAATTTGGAAGCCGTTCTCTTCTGATGACTATTTAAAATCTATCACCTATCATCTCTTTCTCTTCATCATCAAATATTTCCTTTAGGAGATTGCACTCTGCTGCAATTTGCCTGAAATGGGCACATTCTAGCTGCCCAAACTTTTTTATTCAATCTTCACAGCAACTATTTTGGGTAAACAAATAATGTTCCACTTAAAAGTGAGAAAAGGAGACTCTTAAATGTTAAGTAACTTACATAAATTCCTACAGCTGATTCCAAAGGCCATTTATTTTATTTACATGACAGATACATTAAAATGATAGATCCTGGAAGGAATATGAAAAATAAGTTACTCATTAATATATTTTGGCTAATTGAATGAACATCCACAGTACACTTTATCCCAAGTGAACATGGAAACCTCACAAAGAAAGAGAAAAACTGCTAATTCTTCCTGATCACTTTAAGAATCCCATTATTCTAGGGACAGAGAGCACCTCAGCTTCAAATTCTTTAATAACACAACCCAGTTTTTCTGTTTAATGTTTGTGTGTGTGTATGAGTGCAGGCACATCTTGTTGGTAGGTTTTTGATGGACATTTTTCTATAGGGGCAAGTTCATTGAAGATTCACCTTATAAATACACAGAAAAATCACAACAAAAATTTTGAGAGTGAATCACTTGGTTTTTATGCTGCCAATTCCCTGTAGCTCAATAAAAATCATTAGCCAATACTAAATAAAATCAAACCCAACTTTTCTTTTCAGAAATCAGAAAAGAAGCAAGAGGTGGCAAATCCTTCTCTTTGGCAAAGGGAAGGTTATGTTCAGTGGCATTTTGCCATCAGCTCCTTTGTAGCAGAGCTGGTCAGTTTCAATTTTATTTGTTCCTTTAATAACCTTGATAAGTCTGGAGGGCTCGCAGCTACAGGCTAGTCTCCTGGTGGCCGGATGCCTATAGTTTTAGAAGGCTCTGAATGTTACCTTCATTATTTAAAAGTAGGTTGGCTCATGTAACTCTAGCATACTTGCATAAAGCTTCAACAGACTGCTCCTATTTACGTAGTATGGGAAGTAATGATAGAAGGTTTGACATCATATGCCTCGAGATTCATGCTGTTGTGTATACCAACAAGGAGCCATCATCAAAAATCTCTATGGTTTGCAAATTTACTTTCCTTAACTTGCTTATTCATTTGTGGATATTCAAGTGACATATTCAATCTCATATCTTAAACCAAACAGCCTGATTTCATCAGTGAATTCAGAATAGATTGCCTTCCCATATTGTCAGGAATTTGGGCTTTTCTTTAAAAAAATAAAACATCTGTTCTCTTATCTAAATACTTTAGTACATTTCCTATATATTTTGGGACATATATGTTCCTAAAAGAATCATAATGTTAAATTTGTTCATCAATGCATAAATCACTCTATTCAAGATCTTTTTCAATAGACATGTAAATCATGGAAAGAAAAGATTACTTTCAATTGTTAAGTGCAATCAAAATCAGGAAGTAAATGTTATTCTCAAGTAGGCAAAAACTAATTTCAATCTCTCTGACATTACACACAAGCAGACACATAAAATATTAAATTTCTGTATATTGTTTCTGTGCACATTCAGGACATTGGTCAAAATGCATCTTTTCACATAAGCTAAATATTTTGTCTCATAACTTCCAAAGACAGATACAATCAATGTTCTTGTGGATGGAGCTACATACAGCATTGTTTTTAGAATGCTGAAATAATATTTTGAGTAGGAAATTTCTGAAATAACAAATGCCAAATAAAAGCTTATGCAGTTATTGAATGATTAGAATGTTCACATTAGCAATCATTTAGCAAACAATGCAAATTAAGAACCAAAATTAGTGAGTCCACTTAAGGGTTGCTTTACATTTGAGCTATCATGTCAAAGTTACAATGAAAGGGGGTGTAGTCCAGTGGATTGAACTCCTGCTTCTCATGTATGACTCACTATTGCTATTCAACCTTGTATTGGAGGTAGTAAACTGGGAAATGAGGGAAGGAAAAGAAGTAAAAGGCACTCAGCTTGAAAGCAAAGTAGCTTCATTCTTCTTCACTTCTCCTTCCTTCTGGGTCCTAGGTCCATTGTTAGTGCCTAACACATCTCCAGGGGCTCCTTACACTAGTACCATATTAAATCTGCCTCCTTTTTTGATACCAAAACCTTGGATATCTTCTTTGCTGGCATTTGCTCTACCTGACCCTTTTTAAACCTTCAGCCAGACAAGAGTTGTGGAGTAAGATGATGACCCATCTGGTGACATTTGTGGTTTATGCTTCATGGGGCTAGGTAAAGATCCAGTGATCCCTAAACCACTGTACTCTTTATGCAAGCTATGGGACACAAGTTTGATTAATGCCCTGAGGCTGAACACAGAGGAGATTTAAATGATTACATATAATTTAGAAAGATCAAATCACATAGATCAATTACATAGGGGGCAATAGCAAAATAACAGCAAGATCTTACCCATTCTCATCAAGTAGGGACAGAAGAAAGGGAAGAATTCCCCTTTCCTCAGATAGAAAGATTCTAATGCTAACACCCATTTTCCTTGAGGCTTAAACCAAAGCCCATGTGAACTCTACAGAGATGGCTGCAAAGTGCCCTTCAGAGCACTGGCCCACCACAAGGAGGTGAGTCTTTGAGCTGTGTCTGTGTGTGTTTGAGAGAGAGAGAGAGAGAAAGGGAAAGAATCAGTGTTTATTGGGGTACCTACATTCCTTCTCATCAGCTGGACATATTCTCCCCCTCATTTTCATTCTTTCTTCCACTCGGTGTACGTACACAAACCTTGTCTTGAATTTACATATCATTTTTCTTAAGGTTTTCCATTTGGCCACACAGGAAACATTTTCACCAATGATAGCTGAATTAACATTCTGATCAGCAATATCATCAAACCAGCCACTCCGAAGACTGCATGGAGAAGGGACTCCCTTCTTCAAGGTACCTACTAGAGGGGAGACTTCAATGTTCTGTTCAAAGTTAAACTACAGCTATGCTGGATACATATATAGCACCTATCCTGTTTCTAGGCTCCACACCACCAAGTCCAGGGTCCATCAAGCAATATCCCTTAAACACAACTGAAGCCCTGTGTCCAGATAGCACTGGACACGTGTTCCCGCTCCTGACCCCTTCTGAGTGGGGTTAGGCATGGAGACATGGCCCCACCCAGAGGTCTAATATTATATACTAGCTTGGAAGTAAGTTCCCAATCAGAGTATGGAAAGTAACCTGAATACTTTTGGATAGGTTGAGATACCTTGCTTAAAGTGAAAATATCATTTGATTCTTTGCCTCTTATCTTTGCTAATACCTTTTTCTGCTATCACTTCTCTTTGGACTTCTCTTGTTAGGAAGTGGAAAAAGATAAGGAGTACTGCTTGACTGAACATTCTCCCATTCCACACAGACCTCAAACCGAGGTTTAGGGTGTACAAGAGCCAGCTGGCCAAGGAAACTCCATACTTAGCCACACATGTGTATAGTTCACACCAAGCTGTCATTCCCTCTCTGAGGGTGGAAGAGAAAAAGTAGCTCAGGGTCATTACACAGGCCATTTAGCAAAAGTCACATTTCTTTTGAGGCAGATGGGTGAAGAGGAGCCCCAGCAGCCTCCCTGCCTGCTCTGTGCCTAGACTCCAGAGTTCTGGAAGTTTCCTGTTCCCTCCTGTAATCAAGTATGTGAGGGTGGAGAAGGGAACTAGCTGGGCCTCTATAGAATTCCATTGTGGCTACATAGTGAGGTGGGAAGCATTGCATTTCTCCCTGCCTCCAGCTGGGCAGGAAAGGATTCTTGGGGAAGCTAGCAACTTTTCCTCATCAGAGGAACAAGTTTCATTATCGACTGTGAAAACAGGTTCTCATCAGCTCCAAACTGATACTCAAAATTTTGGGAACTATAAAAGCTACTTCAATTTTACCCATTCTGGTATCTGAGTGGGATGTTTTCTTTTCTAATCGCGATCACCCCACTTCTGCCTGTTCTCCACACACACACCTATATGAAGTTAGAGGATGAGAAGGAGTAGGAGAAGTCTAATTATAATGAGGCTTTAAACAAACAGTTCCCAAATGTCTTAATGCATTTTTATTATATTTCTTCTAAAAATAGATGATGACAAATATATCTCCAAGCAGGTGTAGTGCTGAAACCCAGAAAAGGTTGGGGAAGCAACACCACTGACACCCTTCTCCCATCCTCTTGTTGCCTTGAGCAGTCAAAGCAGACACTCAATAATAGCTAAGGATGTCTGCATCTACCCACTAAACCCAAAGTCCTGGAATCCTACATTTATAACCCCAAGCAGGACATTGGCAGAAGGCAGCCCATGATGATTTGAATAAATAAATGTATTATGAATGGTAAAGACATCTGCTTATCATTAAAGAGTCCATCTTCTTTAGAGAATTTTTAATGTCAGGGCTATTATATAAAGGGTAAGTGTATGTTGATTATTCTGAATTTCCAAATTTTCAATCCACTTTGAAGCTCAGTCACATTGCAGAATCCCATCCCTGGCCTCCATAGGAGGCCCTCATTTCCCAACTCCCAGAGTTTGCTTGCATTCTTCCTCACATAGCTCCCTAGCCCCATGTATCTTATAAACAGCAATGGCATGTTGATCCCTCCCACTTACAATCTGATTTCCCCTTCTGCCACCAGTTACAGTAAATTCCCTTCTTTTAAATGGTTTACTGATTCATTTCCTCTTACCATAATCTCCCTTCAGATTGACAAAATGTCAATTGATTAGTAATCTTCATTACATCTGCAAAATTGCCTTTTTCCAATTGACAGCATAAATATGAGTGTGAAATCTTATAATATTCAGTCTTGGGGATTGCAGCAAATCATTTTACCTAATATCACCAAAATTTGTACAAGGATCTTCATCCATTTGCTCTATTAACAGTTTTTACATAGTGATAATATTCAATGAAAGCAACAAACTAATACATCATTGTTTTTTCCACAAAATGGTTTCATCTATGCAAAACAAGGATGCTAATTAGATAAGAGTAAATATAATATGGAACTCCAAGTAGAGAAAAGGACTTAAGTGAATTTGATTTCCATAAATGTATGTGTGATCCTGGACTCACTTTTTTCATTTAGTAAAGCCAAATTATTAAACTCAGTTTATATAGAGATGGAGAGGAGAGAAAGAGATAGAGACAGAGAGATAGAGAGAGAAAGAGAGAAACATTTAAACATTGACCAAATCAAAAATTTTAATGTTTTGGAGGGAAAATTCTTATGACATTAATTACCACAGGAGCAAGTAGCAGTGAAATTCAGGATAATTCATGCATAATTTTAAAACATTTGCCAATTGTTAAACAGATATCCATAGGAAGAATTATGAAACTGAAGGGTCTACCAAGTTTAAAAAGGAATTTAGAGGCTTTTTAATAAAATTGGTTCTAATTTTTTATTGAGTTTTTTAATTCCTCTAATTAGAGTCTGCTTACAGTTAGTATACTGTTATTCTAGGAAACTCTAGCAACTACAAAACTAACTGTGAGGATGAAATAAAGACTGACACTCTACTAAGTCATCAGTAATAGATATCCCTTAAGCACATTGTCCAACTGTCTTCTCATTTTTCATCCGCTCAAAACAAGTCATAAAACTTGAATAATCTATTTCCAAAAAATCAAACACAAAGGATTTCTTAGTTACTATATAAAAGTATTAGTAATCTGTCAATACTTTGAGACATTGCTGCTATGTATGGCTCACATAGGACAAGATGTAAGTGTTGCCTGAGGGTTGACGCATTATCCACTTACAAAGTCAGATTTGAGAATGATAAATTGAGGGAAATTATCAGATTACATTAACATAATGTAAGTCAGGGAGTTGTGGATTCTCTGGTGTTTTGCTTTTTCCATTGTTTTTTCTTGGTGTATGAACTGTTTGATAAATAACAAATTATTACAAAAAGCTTCAAACAAGAAAAAAAATTTATTGACTCCTCAGAGAGATGGAAGATACTTTACATTTCCCACCCTGTGCAACAGAGTCTCCCCCAATTTAAAAACCACTCAGAGGTTTCTGGCTCTTAAAACTCCACAGGGCAAAGCAATGCTCCTAGTAGGAGGAGCTCAAAGGGGGGAAAGGAAGGAAAATAAATTAGACAACTGGAGGTGTCCTCAAAGTGAACTTTTTTTCATTGATGCATTCTTTGGGGCTTCCTTAAGCCTCAGTCTCCACCTGGACTTCCCTGTGTGTCGATGTTTAAGTTTCACATTGCCGAAGCTCGAATCAGGGAGTCCCTAAATTTGGTATCAGTTTCCTCCAGATGGAAGCACATTCCAGGGGCTGGTCCTCCTTTCCTTGCTTTCAGGGATCCTTCCTGTCTCTTTTTCTTGCTCTTCTTCAACAGCCAATGGAGGGCCTTCCTCACTGAATTCGGTCTTTTGGCTTCGGTGACTTCCTGGTTGTTCTCTTCTGGGCCTGGTGGCATCATGGAACAAAGGGTGCCAGGAAAGTCTCTGTTCTGGGTGGGGGGCTTCTCTTCCCTTGGCCTTGGGGTCCCTCAGCCTTTTTCTGGTAGACATGTTCTAAGGTGGAGTTTACATTTCTCTCCTATTTGAGAAGTGTATGGAATGTAGTCTTTTTACAGTGCTTATTTGTAAGGAGTTTTAGGGAGGTCCTGCTGCCAGACGCTGCTCCCTCTGGTCTCCCTAGATGCCCCCACCATCTGAGAAGCAGCCAGGACACACTGGCCCCACTCCGGGCATGGCAGTGAGAGGCCTCAGAAGATAACCTACTTGATTCCACACTCAACTCAATTGGGCATTTCTAGAGCTCTGGTTCTAGATCCACTTTCATTCCAACCCAAATGAAGGGGTTGAATGCTACTGGCTGTGAAGTGGGAGCAGCAGTAGCTGGTACTTTTGCATGGGTGAGTGGTTCAAGGCGACTATCATTCCACCCCTGGATTGTCTAGGATTGGCCGTGATGTTATTGGTGTTACTGGCCTGGTGGAAAGTCAGAGATAGGGCAAGTGGATGGGGAGGAGGGATGCCTCTTGCCCATGACCTTAGCAAGTGCACTGATGGCAGAGAGGTGGGCTGAGGGGAGAGGCAAAGCAAGGAAAGGGAAGAGGTGAGCAGGTACAGTGGAGGCAAGTGGTCAGAGTATAAAGAGTAGGACAGGGATGAGGGAGAGAAAATGGAGAAACAGAGGGAGGAAAGGTAGGAATGGGTCAAAAGCCACCTGGGGCAGAGATGAAACAGCTGGTGGCAGGAGTAACAGGTCAACAAGGCAAACTGGAAAAGAGGTGTGGGGTGAGGGGAACCCGGGAGGCAGGGATGAGGAGGCTTTCAGGGTTAAGGGAAATAACAGGGATGGGAATGTGGGAGCAAATGTCAGGGAGGATCCAGAAGTCAGGGATAAGGGTAAGGAAATTAGAGATGGCCTTGTTAAGGGGTTGACCAGGGTGGGATAAGGGAGGAAGGAGAAAAAAGGAGGGAAAGTGGAGGGAAAGGAAAGGACCAGGATGGTGTCTCCAAAGGGATGATGGGGTTCCCCAGACACCACCTGGAGGGAGGTTCTCAAACCCAGCTGTGCTGCTGGGGCCTCCCACAGAGGGGCAGGTGGTTTTGCCCCTGGAGGGAAGAGTGAACCAGCAGAGGCATGGACAGAGGATCCAGCCAGAATTGTGACAGGCTGGTCACTCTGCAGGTGTGGAGGCAGCATGGTGGCCAGACACTGGGATGCCAAAGGGGGCGCAGATGGCCATCCCAGGGAGATGGGAAGGCCCACTGGTGTCAGGTGATGTCAGAGTGTCTGGCCGGTCAGGTTTCTTATGCACAGGGCTGCCGGCAAAAAATAGAGGCATTAGTCATAGGAAAAAGGGGGCAGGAAGCCCTAGTAAGCCTGACTGGGGGAGGGGCTGCTGGTGCCTCATGTCCCAACTGATTCCTCACATCCCTGACTTTCTAATACACATTTTACCAACTCCCCATGGCTTTCTTATGCATTGCTTCTCTCTGTGGCCCCTCACTTAACCCCCCTGCTCTGGGAACCTGGATAGCACAAGCCATGCTCAGGAGGGTGAGCAGTGAAGGAGGAATAGAGATGAATCTCCTTTTCTGAGGAAGACTCACACCTGTTGTCCCCAAGGTGCCTCTCTGGCAGGCTCTCCAAGCTGGGAAGTCAGGAGACTGGGTTACATGAGGTGAGGGCAAGAGTAAAACACCCTCAAATGGACTGCATGTCACAGCCTGTTGAGTGAGGTTTTTAGAGAAATAGATTCTAAGAGCTACAAGGATGAGGCTACAATGTCAAATAGTCAAGAAAAACAGTGGAGGAGCTCACACATGTTTAACGTGCAATCTTTTATCAAGGACTTTCACACTAATTGTATCAAGTGATCCCTACAAATATCATGTAAATTAAACTGAAAAAAAAAACTTATTTCAGAGGAGGAATCTCAGGTTTAGAGCAATTAAACTTTGTCCCTAGCAGGCTGCACAATTCCTGCCTTCCCAACCCACCAAGATTTGTTTCACTGTGTCTCACGCATGCCGCATCTCCAGCACCTTCCCTCTCTCTTTACAAGGATACATGGGATGTGAGAGTGTCCCAGGTTTTGATTGTCCTCCTTGAGATCATGCCCTCTGGGACCTTAGTTGTCTTAGAGGGTCTTTAACAACTGAGAGCTCAGACTATTAAGGAGACTTGGGCTGTCAGAGATTGGGATATGGGTTCACCCTTGGAGCTCATGTGTTGGAGAGCAGACCATTACTTGTTAATTCACTTTTTCTCCACTTTCTTGCCTCTGCACTGATGCTGCAAAACCATAAAGAAGGTATAATTTCATGGGATACAATCTCTGTCTTTTCACGGAAACCTTCAGAAACTTATCCATGAATTACATATCATTTGTATTTGTTAAACATTTTAAGTGAGTTAATTCCACTGATTATTTTTTAAATCTTTTTTATAACAAATAATTTTTTCTGGATGATCTAACAATTCACTTTTAGTCAGGAGACCTTTTTCTGTCAGGAGTCCTCTTATGAACCCGGCATAAAACCTTCAACCCACAGAAGCATGTGTGGCCTTGCAAAAAGAATCTGGTCCCTGACATCACAGCTTGGACCAGAATATCTCACTGAGCCTTCCAGAGGCTCAACACTGCTCTCACCATGAGCCCTACCACATTGACCAGGATTGGTCCAGAGATACGTGATGTGGGATATGGACAGTGAGAAAGTTTTGAGGGACTGTCTTCAGTTGAATACCCTGAACTTCCTAAAATTACAATCCATAGCAACAAAAATTGTGTTTAGGAATTTATCCTCCAGCCCTCTGCCACACCCACATGGATGGTCTGTGAGTTTTGGATTGAAACGATTGCCCTACTCCAATATTGCCTTCCTCTCCCTGCTCCTTACATAATGGTCTCTTCTGAGAGTTTAGCCTCTGTATCTACATAATGGGCTTAGAAAAGTGGGAAATGGGAAGGGAGAAAACAGTGAATTCTTACTGTAGACTGATCTCAGGGCACCTTACCTTACTCGAGTCCAGATGTTGCTCGACTCTGGAATATCAACTTCCTCTCCCTGTAGTGGAGCAAGATCATTAGGAGCCTCACTACAGACAGGAATAAGAAAAGAGAATCCAGGACCCAGGTAGGTGAGTATGGGCTCAACCACTGGGTACTCTTATAAATCACATTGAAAAAAACACTCTCCATCATCCACAACCAAGTGCTTCCTCAGGCAATTGGCACTGAGAAAGCACATTCTAGCCTTGCATTTTGAGGTGACATCACAGGGCTTGGAACAGCTACAGAGATTCAGGTAGTGCGGGAGGGGATGTCTACTGGAAGGTGCACCCAAGGCCCAACCCCCAACACCTTGCTTCTCCTTTGCCCGCACTGACACACCTCCTCTCAGCCTCTTATTCTCTCCATATTTTTCTGTGGTTTCCTATTTTACAAATATCTCCTTCATTTATTTCATAGGTACAATTTTAGTGTAATTTTCCATTTCTCTCTGTGCAGAAATATCTAGTAACCAGTGTACTAATTCACCCATTGAATGGCTTTTGAAAATGTGAATTTCTCCCAGAAATTTTGCTTAAAACTCTTGACTACACCTATAGACTCCTCTTCTCTCAAATCTAGGGCCCTGTTGTGTGTGTGTGTGTGCAGGAGTGTGTGTAAAATATCTCAACTTATAACAGAGTTTTTCTCCGTGGTCACTATTGAAATTGGGGGTTAGATATTTACTTTTGGTTATATTTTTCTCTGATATTCTTTTAGGGTACGAATTTACCAGAACTGACAGACCCTTTCTCTGCCTGCTTTCTACTTTCATTACCTTCCCCACCATCTCCTTTAACCAGAGCATATAATATTCAAGCCATATCTTTCTATGTATTCTCCCTTGACTTCAGGTGAGTTTTCTGGTTATTTATTTTTTTAAAGTCTCTTAACAAACCCTGTCATTTAATGTTTAATTAATTAATATAATTAGTATGCTTTAATATATTTCAGAATAGCATTAGACTAAAGTAGTAGAACAACAAACACACTTTTACAAATTATGGTACTCAGAAGAATAATTACCAACTCATAATAATGTAAATATAGAACAAGGATTTCAACAAAATTGTGAGAGAATATTTTTTAAAATGATTATTGGGTGATAATGAGTTTGTTTGTGAAAGACAAGTCCTTTCTGACAACACTAATGGACCAAACTAAATGAATAAAATTAATAATTCATAAAATCACAATGCCAATAATATTTTAAAATATGGAGGTCTATATTGAATGCAAGAGCTGATAGTTTAAAGAAGTTGGACTTGAGAAGTAACTGGGACAAGAGACTGTGAGATTCAGAGGTTTATTTTATTTTTTTATTTTTATTAGTTTTATAGGACTTGATATCTAAACATCTTTCTCTGAAAAAATTAAAGTTATTTTTTAAAAATAACAAGTGACTGCCCACAACTGTTTGATGTGGATTTCATTTTAAAATATCTGTCAGCCCAATAGAAAACCATAAGTTCTTACAATTAAAATGCAATTTAAGATGACAAGACATTCAGAAATGACCACCTACTGGAAAAAATAACAATGTGGATTATTTAGAGGGAGGAGATTTTGAAAAATATTCCTGAGCTCTCACAAACTTTTAACAGTCCTCAATGTACAACAACATCCATCAACACAAAAAACAGTGAAAATCAAAACAGTATTAAACTTATAACTGGAAGTAGATTGGAAAGACCACACTGGAACCAAGTAGCTCTGGAGTTGTTCCCAATCCATAATCCTCATGCTTCAATGGATTTGATTCCCACTGAGTAGGTGCCCTTCAACTTGGCTAATTGGAGGCGCTGAATATGAGACAGCCCCATATGTAAACAAAAAGTCATGTATCTGCTACATGCAAAAATCTTTATCTTTAATTGAAAAGGGGGACTTCAAAAAATTTAGGAGATGCCAAAATTTATAAAAGAAGTAAACTTGTTTTTGTTGCAATTTGGAAGGAATTTGGTACTTACTATCAAAATCTTCCCTAATAACTCATAACTGTAGCCCTTCTCTCATATAATCCAGGCATTTGAATTAAACCAAACTCTCAGAACAAATAGCATTAAATTACATCCAAATTGTTGTGTCCATAGCATCTGGCAGAAACCAAGTCAAATCACCTTCATATATCTTCTGAAGATTCCTGAAGTTAAAACTCAAACATATAGCTCATATATACACTTAAAAAATAGATGAGGAAGCCATTTATCCTGAGGAAGGGTGAAAATAAACTTCAGCAAGCAGCAGAGCTTGTTTACAGAAAGGAAATACTGAACATGTATGAAGCAATATACAAAGGAAGCACACATAAAGAGTTTAAAAACAATCTTCAATTTTAAGAAGCATAATGAATTCAAAAATTTATTTCTAGTCACTTTATAGTGGACCCAAAAGATAAGAATGTGAAGAGAAGACTAAAGCATTCACAACATTTGAAATGAAAGACACTGCGTGATGTCTTCAAAATGGTAAAAATTATTAAATTTTCAATTAAAATTGTTTAACAAACATAATTTTCAAGGATGAAGGATGGATTCTGAGAAATTGGCAGCCATGATGGCAGAATTTAAGTATTCACTCATAAAACTGAGGGATTTAACAACAACAACAGCAAGAAATAACAGCAACAAACACATGACATTCCCACCAAAACAGATGGTAAGGCATTATGAAGAATTTCCAAAATGCAAGAAATAGGGCAAAGTACCAATAACCATCAACAGTTCATGTTATCCATGTCTGTGGAAGAAGTAACAGAAGGAAGCCACCGAGTCGCAGATGGACCTGAGAAAAAGAGAAGCACAAAGGAGTCAATGGGTATTCAACAAAAATCAAACTGACTGCTGATGGTGGCAGGT
>JAQZBX010086963.1:0-12927 GCA_029593785.1 Cabassous unicinctus
GTTGAAGCAAGACAGCTGCCGACATTTGCCCAGGGTTCAGGCTTCTTGGCTTCCTCTCTCCCCGGGGCTGCGTTTCTCTCCGGGCTTAGCTCCTGTTTCCTCCACAAGGTCGGCTGTAGACGATCAGGCGAACAGCTTGCTTCTCTTCTCCTGGGGCCTTCTTTCCAACATCAAAACTGCTTCTCAAAAGACTGCTTCAGCTCTGTTCTTTGCCTTGCCTTTTATATTGGATTCCCCACCCACCAAGGGGTGGGGCTCAATGGCCCTAATCATAACCTAATCTTGCCCAGATTAACAGATCAGTTTACAAGCATGATTCAATTATATTTTTGGAATTCATAATTACATCAAATTGGCCAACGGTTACATCCCCTTTTCATAAAATATTCTTTGGAGAGGAGTTTCTATGTGCAACACACACTATAGGTTGTGCATCCTTGTTAGCATTTGGTATTGTCAAGTTTTTGGACCCAAGCCATTGTTTGCATTGCAATTCTCTAATTACAATGATGTTGAACATCTTTTAATGTACTTCTTTGCCACCTGTATATCTTTTTTGGTGCAATATCTGTTCAGATTTTTTGCTAAATTTTTACCTGGGTGGTTTTTTCCTTTTCCTTTTTCCTGAGTTTTAAGAGTTTTTTTGTAAATTTTAAGTACAAATCCTTTATCAGATATGTGGCTTGCAAATATTTCATCCCAGTCTGTGGCTTGCCTTTTCATTTTCTTAACAGTGTTTTTCACAGAGCAAAAGTTTTTAGTTTTATTGAAGGCCAATTTAACACCTTTTTTCTTTCATGGTGTCTTAGTTTGCCACAGGGTTGCCAATGCAGAGTACCAGAAATGTGTTGGCTTTTATGAAGGGCATTTATTTGGGGTAAAAGCTTACAGTTCCAAGGTCATGAAATGTCCAAATCAAGGTACCATCAGAGATGCTTTATCACCAGAGTCAGCTACTGTTGATCCTGGTGTCCTGCCATGTGGAGATCAGGCAAATAGCAGGGCTCTTTTCCTCAGCCTTGACCTGCTTCCATGGCCCCAGGCCCTCAGAGGTCTATTTCCGTGCCTTTGTGCTCTTCTGGTTCCAGTCTCTGGGTCCTTTCTTAGTTCTCAGGCCTTCTCTGTTTTCCTGCAGTCCTCTCTCTCATGTGGCAAGATCAATATGGCAGTTTCCTTTCTCTGTGTGTCTTCATTTATATAAGACCCAGCAAGAGAGCAGAGACTCAACCTGAGTCATGCCTTGCTGACTTAGTCCAATCAAAAGCAATATAATCAAATGATCTCAAGTAAATCTAACGCAATCAAAAGGTACCATATCCACAAGAATGGATTAGTTTAAGAAATCTAAGAACTTTTTGGGATTCACCAAATTCAAACTGTCACACATTGATCGTGCTTTTTGGATTGAATCTAAAAATTCATTGCCAAACTCAAGGCCACCTATATTTTCTCCTCTGTTACTTTCTGTAAGTTTTATAGTTTTGTATTTTATATTTAGGTCTATGATCCAGTTTTAATTATTTTTGTGAAAGATGTAACATCTATATCTGGGTTACTTTTACTTATATATATATTTTTTGCTTGTCCAAGTCTAGCTGTTCCAGTAGCATTAATTGAAAAGCCTATTCTTCCTCCCCAGAATTACCTTTGCTTCCTTGTCAAGATCAGTTCCATTATCTTTATATGGGTCTATTTCTGGGCTTTCTAGTCTGTTCTGTTGATCTCTGTGTCCATTTTTTCACTAATACCACATTATCTGGATTAGTGTAGATTTATAGTAAGTCTTGAAATTGGGTATCAGTCTTCCAACTTTTTTCGTCTTTTACAATATTGTAATGGTTATTCTGGTCTTTTACCTTTCTATATAAACTTTAGAATCAGATTGTTTTCAGTTACAAAATAACTTGCTGGGATTTTTATTGGGATTGTATTAAATCTATAGATCATGTCGGGAAGAATTAGCATCTTAATAATATTCAATCTTCCTATCCATGAACATGGAATATATCTTTATTTATTTAGATCATCTTATTTCTTTCATCAGTTTTATAATTTTCTACATATAGATCCTATACCTAGTTCATTAGATTTATACCTAAATATTTTTTATGTTAATATAAATTTCAATTGTTCATTGATGGCATAAAGAAAAGCAATTGACTTTCGCATAATTACTTTGTATATTACAACTTTGTTGTTTTAGCTTATTTATTCCAAAAGATTTTTTATTTTTGTTGTTGAATCTTTGGGATTTTCTACATAGACCAGAGACAATCATGTCATCTGTGAGCAAAGACAGTCTTATTTCTTCCTTCCAAATTTGTACATAGCTTATTCTCTTTTCTTGTCTTGTTGCACTAGCTAGGATTTCAAGAACTATATTGCATAGAAGGGATGAGTGTGGACATCCTTTAATGAATTTACTGTAGTATTCAGGTTTAAATTTACTGTTTTACTATTTGTTTTTCATTTGTCCCATCTCTTCTTTTAAAAATTTTCTCCTTCCTTGCCTTGTTTTGGACTGATTATTTTTTATTATTACATATTTTTAATCTATTAGCTTATTATTTATATTCTTTTAGTGGTTCCCCAAGAGATAAAAATATGTATATTGTTCTTGAGAAAGAAAGACCATGGAGGCACCAATAAAGATCTATGCTAATATCCCCAGCTGCAGTCTTCTGAAACTTTACTTACCTAGTATTAAGGTTTGGCGACCCATCCTATCACTGAATCAGGCATCTGTCTTCCTGCTTCTTTCATGGAGAAGCCTATTTCAGTTTTTCCGTGGACGACTACAATCAGGATATGTAGCTACTTCAACTGCTTTGTGAAAACTGAAGGAAGGAAACTATGGTAGCAGAAGTCACTGATGCACCACCTGGGAGTCAGATGCAGGCAAGGCAGTGAGGAAGCAATTTATCTCTATGTTAGTGTGGTCCTATTGCCTTACCCCCTTCCCCATTAGCTCACTCTCTGCTTAGATTGTCAAAGGAAATAAATGTCAATATTTAACTAACCAATTCTGTGTACATACATATGTGTATGTGTGTGTGTGAGAGAGTAATTTATCTTACTATTGCCTGACCTAGTGTTTATTTAATCTGCATTTATACTTAGAATAAAACACTGCCTCTGTACTTCACAGATTAAATTAATTCAATTGGGGTGTCTTGGCAATCCTAGAAGTTTTAAGTTATGTTTTGGGAAGTAGATCTAATACCCTTTCCTAAGAAGATTATCAAAATTATGTTGAAATCTAGATTATGCCAGGGGAAAATGGGCTTAACAGTGGCTCTTCCTTCTTGAGTTTTGAGCTGAAGTATTTGAATGAGGTAATGAGTAATGCACATAAGCTTGTGGAAAATATTGATGGGGCTCTACATAGTCCATGAAGGAAGGAAGCATTTGATATTCATCTTTGTGGAGGGGACAGGCACATAAACAGGTAATTATTATGTAATTAAGTACATGGGAGCTTAGAAGCCTTTCAAATATATCTAAATTAATGTTGAGAGGCATAGAAGTAGAAAATGATAAGGAAATAAAATTGTCCATAGGTGATACTATATTGAACCTTATTTATATTTTAATTTTAGTCTTAAATATTTTAATTCAGATGGGTGACTTTAAAAAGTGAAAATTGGGTCATAAGGACCATTGTGTGAAGGAGTTTTGAGAAGGAAGAACATTTTTCAGTGAGTGACCAGAACTTACAGAGGCAGAGAACCTGGAAACCACAGGTTTACTTGATATTTCTGAGCAAAGTAGGTTTCAGGATGGGAGGAGGAAGTGGGAGCTGTCATGCAGAGGAGTCCTAACTGTGTGGTTTAAAATTGTAATGGGGTCATGACTGAAGGATGTTAAACCTGGGAGTAGTGGGAATAGGGAGAGGTGGCAGTGTGATTTGGTTTGAATATTAGAAAGGTCCCTCTGTCAGGACTGTGGAGGATAGCATGGAGGAAAGAGATAGTAGAGGCAGAGAGAGAAGTTAAGAGACTAAAGCAATAGTTTACATAACATTGCTTATGAAAATGAGGCAGGAGGTAGAGAGGAGGGAACAGTTTTCAAAGTAAAACCTACAAAATTCCATGGGAATAAGAAATTTTCTTCTAACAATATATTTTGAGGTTTAATTTTGTGTTTTATATACTTTTCTTAAACCTTCCCTTTACTTTTCTCAAAGTTAACTGCCTCCCCCAACCATTACATCCTGCAAATTAGTTATTTTAAATGTTTTATTTTAGAGGTAACTGTTTTTCTACTGTGGACTAGTAGCTCTTAACCTCCAAATAAGCTAACCCTGCTGGCTAGCCACATACAATTCCACATTATTCTAAATTATATTGCTACCCCCTCCCCACTGTGGGGCTATGGGTGTGGTAATAGAGATTCCTTGTTGATTTAATAGGATTTCTCTATAACCCCTCTCTAAGAGTTTTATTCCTCTCTGTCCTAATTATTTGCTTGCAGTCTTCTAGATTTCAGAAGGCTATCCCTTACAGAGAACCATTCTGTCTGATATTACTGGTTTTCCAGATTTTAACAAGCCCTGGTTTGGGTTATAATGACTGGAAAATGTTGTTATACTATTCATTTTTCTAATTCTACCATATATTCCTGGTATTCTGATCTGGACAATCCCCACCCTTCTGTTCTAAAGACCTTAAAAAATATTGACTAAGACCATGTTATTTAGAGTTGAGCACAGCTTCTAGCAGTCTCTGCAATTAAAATGATCAATTCAAGTTCACATTTGTAGATTCTTTACTATTTGTGATATTATACATAGCAGTGTTTTTACTTCAAGTTTCTTTATGGAAAAAATATAGTCCATCATTTAGGGATTAATTAGTTAAGTGAGAGTAAATGATTTTATAAAGAGAGTGATTATTTTCTTCAGGGATTTTTTTTTTACCTAAGGAGGAATAAGTAATCTTTTTTTATCAATGAAACAACTAGATTTGTAACTTAACAGGTACTTTTGGGCATGGAACCAAATTAAATGGTATATATCCATTAATAAGTTATCTTTAGTGGTGAGTGTGAAAAAATATAAGGATTACTTTACTGAGAATTTTTTCTTGTTTGCAGTCTCTTTTTCTTAATTAGAATGTGTTAGGAACTCACAGAAAGGTAAGGGAAATATTTTCAAATTAGCAGCTGTCTGAGGGTCCCTGCATGTATCAACTGTCCATCAGAATGTGGCTCCTGCCTGATCCTTTCTCACCCTGGAGGGCCAGGGTAACTGCCTCCTGTTTTGGCATGCTAACTACTGTCCAGTTAAATCATGAATGTTTTCTTTCCCAGTAGTTTAGTTACATATTTAAACAGTGCAACAATATGATAGTCATTTTTTGTTGTTTGCGTATAAGTAGTAAATATGCAGTAGTCTTTCAGAATTTTTGGATTCATATTGCTATATAAGGTTAAAAAATATTATTTATTTTCATGCTACTTATGAATCACCACACCATTCCCTCTTCTAAATGGAAAGCTGGACCACGATAAGCTTTACTTCCTTGTTCACATGAAGTACAAATAGAAAGGATGGTTACTTTCTATTTTCCCAAATGAAGGTTCTCCTGAAGGGAATACCACTCGTAGCTGTGAAGACCACTTTGATGGAGACACTGTACTCTCATCATTCTCATCCTAGTCCATCAACTGTTTAATGAAGCCTTGATGTGCATGCAATCACTGAATCTCATGTGGCAAGAGGGTTCTATCATTTCCAATCAGTTTCTCTTGTTCATTTGATGTTTTCTTTAAGATAGAACAAAATTCTATCATTTATCAATTGTCAAGTTTATAATAAGGATTATTTGGAGTTACAGGGAATAACATTTCACTTTTGACTAGAAGCATATTCTGAAGGGAGATGATTGATTAAGCATTTGTTAGAGGAAACACTTGTGCCTGAACATGAACACCCATGACCTGCTAGTTTAAAGAACCTTGATATTTTTAAGTTTTCAAAGCAGCCAACCCTGCATTTAAGACTGCTGCCATTTGAGACAGACTAAAGCAGAAACCTTAGCATTCTCACTCCAAAATTAAGTTTTACTTAAATATTTTTCAGATAATGGTTCACAGGATCTATAATGTTATGAAAATGTGGTCAAAAGAAAGAATATCCAGAAAAAGAAGACTTACACAGGGTCCTGGAGACATCACTACATTTTATTCTACCCAAAACAGATAAGCAAACAATAAGAACAACACAAAGAAACTGGGGAGAAAAGCAATGCTTTGTTGCAGGGAGGGTTTTGACTCCATATCATTTTCACTCCATTCTAGTCCCTTTGCCATGTTAATTTTCCAATTTAGAATTAATGCAGTGAGCTATACCCATGCTAAGTATTTTAGAAGTTAAATACAGATATTTCTGTGAAATATGAAAATAATAAATTGACTCAGAATTATTAGATTGTGAGCTCCCTTAAGTCAGGGTTGTACATTGTTTAGGGGTTTAGTAACTGGCATTTATTAAGTTCTCAATAATGATTTTGAGTGAATTAATGATTGTCGAATGTAGGGATTCTTATTCACCATAAATGTTAAAGATAAACAATGAATAAAAGAAAAAATGTGATGTTTTATGTAGTCAACTATTGATATACCACATTTTCTTGATTAGTGAATGTATTTTTTACAGACTTTCTCTTTCAACAACTTGCAGTGATATTATAACTTCTTTGCAATTAGGAAGTACATGTTGTGGAAAGAATTAAGGAGAATCCTAGTTGAATGAGATATGTTTGAATAAAAAAAAATTATGATACACAAAGTGGAGAATTTGGGGGCATAAACAATTTTTTCTTGAAAGTGAATGTGGCATTTAAATTTGTACATACACTTGTTTCTCTCTTTGGGTGTTTCCTTCTCCTTCTCCCTATGCTTTAAAAATGACATCAAGATTGTGCACTGGAAGACATTGATCTTTACCTTCTCTGTCATTTTTAAATTCTTACCTTCACTTGGCACCTGTAGTTACCACCACAGACCCCAGTGATGTTTCATGAGCATTGATCAGGTTTTTAGCTGGAGGTAGAGGACTTTTTATACCATTTAGGAAACCAATGAGTAAACATTTATTGAGTATGAATGAGGCATTTTAATACTTATTTGTGAAACCCTAGGATGTCTAAGTCTATGACAGAAGTTCTGGGATATTAAAAAGGTATAACAAAACATGCCCCTTTTCTCAAGGTGCTTACACTATAGAAAGGTAAGACATATATACATACAGCCGTCAGAAAGGAGACCAATGCCTGCACGATAATCAAGATACCAGAGAAGAAAGAGATTACTTCTGCCTGAGAGTTGGGAAGCCTTTATGAATCCTCATGGTGGTAAGAAAAATCACACTAACAATAATAATATTGGCAGCTATTATGCTATCCTTTATGGGGTACTTTATAAGTTCCTGGCTCTCTGCTCAGTGTTTCACATGTATTATCTCACTTGATCATCACGACAACCTCTTGAGATAGATATTATTATCCCTATTTTATAGAGGAGGCTAAGACTTAGAGAAGTAATGTAGGAAAGTGGATGCCTCAAGCATAGGTATAGAACACTTTTGGGAGGGAGAATGGTTCATACTTACTGGAACATAGAGTGGGAAGTAGTGGAAAATAATTAGGAAGAGCCTAATGGTAGTGGCTCTGGAATGTTCTGCCTGTTGAATATCCTTCTTTTCCTTCTTTTTTCTCCTGATCTTCTACTTGCATTATTTTCGCATCCCTACATACTAAGGATTTTTTACTTTAATTAATATGAAATGGGGAAAATAAAGCGTTTTGGTTCAGAGAGATGTCAAAATGAGTGCTAGATTTAGATGCATAAGTAAATTTGAAAAATTGTATTCCTCCTTTAAGGTAGACCTCCATGATTGAATCACAACAGATATTTTTTCCCTTGCATTTAAGGCTATTTAGCATTCTGAATTATATCAGTCTTAAAACTGAACTCTCAGTAGCATCGTCGTTCATTCATTCATTCATTCATTCAGCACTCACTATAACCGACACTGTACAGTGCTCTCTTTATGGATGTTTAAGAGAGTTCATCCTCAGGACAGCTCTCAGAGATGGGTATAAAGTATGTGTTTTCATTTGACTTTTGTAGTGGCTGAGAAGCACGTGGACCACAAGTGGGAGGAGTGTGCCTTAGAAATTTTGAAGAGACTAAATATTTAAGATAGGAGGGTATGTTTGTAAAAGTTCCAACTCCAACAAGGTCAAACTGGAGAGAAACACTAGGGCCTCTGAGAGGAAAGTCTGTGCCTTTGGTGATTTATGGAGTTCAGTACTACATAGGGTTTGAGTCTCCTTGACTAGGTTTAACTGACCTCAAGCATGAATAAAAGTAGAAAATAGTAAATATAAAAGTACATTCAAAATATACCATTATGATTTTTAGAGCCTATAGAATAATATTTAAGAACATGTCTAAAGGAGACAAAACAAACCAAAAACCCTTACTTTAACTGTGCATAATGCATAATTGTGCTGTTTTTATAGAAACATATTATATATACATACACTATGTTATGAAGATAATTCTTCATAGTTGACAGAAATGATGGATATCAGACAAGCAATAAACCTTTGTGAAATTATACTTTTTGAGAAACAATTTAATATGGAGAAGATATACAGAGTTATATGTTGTTATTATTAGCTTCCATTTTCTGACTTTTGAAATCACATATATTCTTTTTTCTAAAGTTTGAAATGTTAAAATCCAGCACTTGTTTTCAAAATCATATCCTAAAACTTTATACCCTTTGGCTATAGACATCATTCTTGACAGAAAAAGAATAGCCAGTCGAAGAGCCATATTTGGAAAAAAAATCATTTTAAAAGTAGCTGCAAGTTTTCTGGAAACTGGAGCTTGCCACATCTAGACAAAATTACTTTATTCTTTCTTTATACTTCATACTCTCCATCGTGGTAATCTGCCTTATCATTTATCTTATTCTTAAATACTACTACAATACACACTAATTATATGGGGGTGTAGATGTGGAGAGGTTTATTTTTCAGAATGAAGTTAAATGTGTAGAGATTTATACATATAGTGTGTGTTTTTGGTTTCAAGCACATGCAGTTGGCTTTAATTGCTAACATGATTCTAGGTTGATAGCTCAATGCATTCACTTTAATGTATAGATAAATACAGTTTTAAAAAGTTGATCTACTTTAGTTTAAACATTAAACTTTCTGAAAGTCCATAACATTTATTTTTCTTAAAAAATTTGAATTTGATTTAGTGTTTACTCATGATTAAAATATAGAAAAGTCTGATATTGCTCATTGTGCATATTCATAATTTAATTCTTGACATGGAAAATTATTATATAAAAGGAAGAGAACTTAACTTACAGTTAAAGATAATATCAGAGTAGAAAAATATTATTTTTCACACATATAAAAATATAAAATTCCTTCTGTGATTTTTAAGTAACTTTCTATTACAGCAAAAAAGGGCAGTTTTTACATAATTAAAATCTCAGTAAAAAGTAGAAGTATTAGAAGCTTTTGAGTTTTTTAATTTGAAGGCTTAATACTTTGCTTTTTAAATTATGTTTAACTTTAATTAATTTAAATAGCCACCTTTGTGTGTATGTTTTTAAATTCAATTAACCTTATTGGGTAAGTGCTTACTCAATCATAAAATCAATAATTAAAGGGCTAGCCAGACACCCAGGAATATTTCTTTGGGCCTATTTGTGTGTGTCACATTTATAATTTCATGCCAGGGAGTCAGTGAAGGGTAGTAGTTAAGAATAAAGTCAGGAGGCAGAACTGGGTCTAGTCCCAGCCTTGTGACTTCCTGGCTGTGTGACCTTGGGCACATTACTAAGCTTCTCTTAGCCTTTGGTTTCCTCCCTAGTAAAATAGGCATGATATAACATCTTTCCCTTGCATAGTATTGCAAGGATGGAAATGAAGTGTAAAAATGCTCAGCAGAATGCAAGGATTAGAGGAAGCCTCCATTAAATGTTAGCTCTTATTGTTCTGCAGTTCTGTTGCAGTTTCTGCACGGTCACTACTGCTAGCAGGCTTCTCCTCCCTGTGAGACCATAGATGTTGAGTCAGGTGTGGAAGCTGGGCACACATGTCCCCTTCCTTACCACCCATAGAAGACATGCTACGTGTATATCAGACAGCACAGATTCTAGATTCTAATATTCCTAGCCAGAAGTTCACCTTCTTCTATACTAAGTTCAGCTGAAATAGAGCTATTGGATAATTACTGACTTTTCCAAGACATTTTAAAGTTCAACGACAATCACTTTTATGTTCTAGTATCCCCTCATTGTCTGTTAAATGAATAAGTAGATTGGACATTGGATGGCCAATACAAAAACATCTACTTTTAAATTAACCCATTGTTAGATGTTCATCAATTGCTGGGTACCTACATTTTCTAATAAACATTTGACCAAAATCACTATGTATAAATAAGAATTGACCACTCTATTCATTAATTTGATGTGTTGTTTCTTCCTGTCATACAGAAAAATAGTAAGCATACAAGAAAAAGATGTGAAATATTTGAGATGTGCATTTGAGCTTACCTAATGGGGACATGCAAAAACAAAAACAAAGCTAAAGAAACAAAAAAACCCTCTATCCTATATTTTGAGGAAAACCAGGATCCTCTGTGTGGGGACAGGGTCCAGAAGTGATCTGGGCCATCCAGTGACTGAGGAAACAGACAATAAACAATCAAATGGCAATTATTTACTGAGTTTTTTCTGCGTATCCAACACTGAATTAGATACAGTAGTGTCCACTGTTTTTGGCATACTGTTCAATGAGTTTTATTTTTTATTTAATTTTAATTTTTAAAGACACTTTAGATTACATAAATGTTACATAAAAAATATAGGGGATTCCTGTATGCCCCACCCCTCCCCCTCCACACTTTTCCACATCAACAACAACCCTCATTAGTGTGGTACATTTGCTAAAACTGATGAACACATATTGAAGCATTGCTACTAACCATGGACTATAGTTTACATTATAGTTTACACTCTGTCCTGCACAATTTTGTAGGTTATGACAAAATATATAATGGCCTGTATCCGTCATTGCAGTGTCATGCAGGACAATTCCAATGTCCCAAAATGACCCTGATTATACCTATTTTTCCCTCTCCCTCCCCTCAGAACCTCTGGTGGCCACTGACTTTATATCAATGATAATAGTTTTTCCATTGCCAGAATAACAATAAGTGTATAATAGAATACTTGTTCAATGAGTTTTAAGACACGCACAGATTTGTGCACCCATGAACATACCTTGAATACAGAACATTCGTAACATGCCAAGAGAATTCCCTAGAGGTGATCCTTTTAATCAGACCCTTTCCCTCCCCTTAACACCTGACAACCACTGATTTGTTCTCTCTTCTAATAGTTTTTTTCCAGAATGTAATACTAATGGAATCAAGTAATATGTAACCTTTTGAAACTGACTTCTTTCACCAGCAAAATGCCTTTGAGGTTCAAGTTGTTGTGTATAATAGTTCATTCCTTTTTATTGGTTAGAATTCCTGTATGGATGTACCACAGTTTATCCATTTACCCACTGAAGTTTATTTGGGTTATTTCTAGTTTTGGGCAATTGTAAATAGTGCTTATGTAAACATTCACGAATATGTTGGAATTAAAAACATTTTATCTGAGAAGAAAAGTTAAGAGAACGAAAAGAAAACCACACACTGGGAGAAAATATTTGCAAATCACATATCTGATAGGACTTGTTAATAGAATAATTGAAAGTTGATTCTTGAATTACATTAGAAAGGGTTTGTCCTGAAACCAGGAAGGGAAATTTAACGGTAATGTTAAGCCAGTCAGGATTACATTTTGTTCTGAAAAGAAACAATAATAGGAGAATTATAATATGATCATAACATATAGTAGAAACTGGGAAGATGCATAAATGTGGACAGGGTAGACTATGGCAGAAAAATGTCTATGAAAAAATTAAAAAGGAGTATGATATTTAATGCAAAGTTTTAACAGGGAAAGAAAGAGGTCATTGCATTTATAGGGCTCCTGAACACATTTGCGGTATGAGAGCATCTGAGCATGAGCTCTGGCATTTGGAGAGCTTTAAATGAGGGAAGCTGGGTCACAGAAGTAATCAATCAAAATGCTATTATTCACAAAATATGTGGGAAGTACGGACACGTGATTTCCTGGTTGTCTTAAGGCATATTAATAGGGACCAGAGAAGGGAATGGAAATTTGAACAGAATTAAACCATAAATCGCCTAGAGCTCATGGGACAGGTGATGTTAAAGGCTTTGGGAAACAAGCATAAAAGACTCTGAAGAGATGACAGAGAATGAGAAGGGAATTTTGAAGGAGGTGGGAAAGAAAGGACAACTAAGTGGTAAAAAAAAAGAAAAATGCATAAGTGGCATAATGTGACTGTGGAAGTTTCTGGAAATAAGCAGTTCCATTTCTGAGTACTCTCCAAAGGACAAATGTATATTTCGGGCATAGCAAGAGCTATGCATGAAAAGATACAGAACTTACACTGCTTTCTGAAGATTGATCAGTTTAACCCTGGCTATCATTCAGTTTCCAGATGTTTCCTGAAATTAATCTATGTTCAGTGTTTTTTTAATTGATGAAACCACTCTGTAAAAATCACAATGTGAATCAGAGAATTCTAATGAGAACATTCTATAATCCAAATTCTAAGGATCTATGAATTATAATATATATTAGAATTAGGATCCATGTTATAATTAGTGGTATAAAATTATTTGTGCATGACAATATATAGTATAAAAACAAAATTAATAGAAGGTGTTAAACAATGAGATTTAATAACTTCAGGAATCATTTAAAATAGCAAAATACATTCTACAAGATTTTAAGGCTAGAAGGAA
>JAQZBX010086964.1:0-12927 GCA_029593785.1 Cabassous unicinctus
CGTCTTGTCTCTCTCCTTTTATGTCATCATCTTGCTGCCTGGCTCCCGGGGCCTGGCGGCTCACTGGCACACAGAGCCTGGCAGCCCATGCGCCTTCTATATATATATTTTTATTTTACTGGGAGGTCCCAGGATCGAACCCAGGTCCCTCCATATGGCAGACGGACGCTCAACCATTTGAGCCACATCTGCCCCCCCAAGTGTGGCTTTTTAATCGAGGTTTAAAAAAAGGCTGAAAATTCATGGTTAATAAAAACTATGGAATACTTACATTAAGAGCTGTTTAAAGAGATTAGCAAACCACTATTAATAAGCACAATCTTCAGATTATATAGGAAAGGAAAGAGAAACCCATGTGCATGTTTGTATAAAAGACAACTGTTTCCTTTATATTCAATTGAGGAGAAAACTATTTCCTCTGTATTTTATCTGATAACACCCAGTTCTTATATATAACCATAGAATTATCTGGAATCAATATTGAGCTAAAATAAAACTTGTCCATAGTCTTATTTCAATTCCAATTATTCATTATTAGTTTTATAAAAATACAATTAATTTCCACATATTGATCTTAAATCCTGAGACCTTGACAAATTCACTTAATAGTTCTAGTTTTGTGGAGATTCTTTAGGATTTCCTCCATAGATGATTATGTCTTCTGCAAATAAAGATAGCTGTCCATATTCTAACTAACACACTCATTCTACACAGTTATTCTGAGAAGTTAGAAAGCTAACAATTCACCCCTCTTTTCTCCAGGGTGATCTGAAGTGTGTGATGACCACCAATACCAGGATAGCTCACACCCTTGTCCTCCTGGCTTCCTGCTCTGCAATTCAAGGCACTGAACCCACTTTAGAACTGTTACCTGCCTGCTTATGTCACCACCCTGCTTTTTGATTTGAGACATGAGGGGTGTTGGGTCTAAGTTGAAATGTCATGGCCTGAAACACAAAGGGAGAAGGTACAACACAGGACCTAAGAAAAGTCACTTCTGACTATCCACAGAAAGCAGCTCATCTACCCCAAACAGACTACTTTGTTGCTCCAATGCAAGGAAGAAGCAGAAGATTCTAAGTGTATGGTGGTCTGGCTCTCACTGGGAGTCTCCATGGTCTCCCACAAGTTGAGGGAATCCAGAACTTTGGGAAAAGCCAAAGGAAAAAGGAGCCATCAGTGAAATAAAGAGTATTCTATTTTACTTTGTTTGTTCATCTCTCCATCCAACAAGTATTTACCTCCTAAATATGGCTTTAGGCTAACAGCTACATGATGGTATTTCTTCCTCTTACTCTATATAAAATTCATATCTTTGTATATAAATTTATGTGTATATACTTTCTCTATATGAAAAGAATATATATACACAAATACATAAATTTTATAACATATATATTTGTGTGTGTATATATGTGTATGTATATAGAGAGACCATCCTGTAGCTAACTATAGAAACAGAGAAAGAGAAATTTATATGCAAACAAATTTATATACAAATAGATGAATGATATTTTATATACTATAAATAATACATAATAGATTTTGCTGGCATATCTAAGAGTTTTCATCTATACCAACAGTTTAAGGATTCTAAGTATATAAATAAGCCATCACAACTTCATGCCCATAAGGTGTATCTCATTGTACCTTCAACTAAATCCATTAAAATAAAAATAACTATGTTGCCTAATGCTTAAAATTTTCATGCTGCTATTACACCCAATTAAATGCCTTTTGCTGACTATCCTACTTGAAATAAATGGGCAGGAGTTAACTCCCACTAAAGCACAGGAATGCTTTCTTGTGCTTGACATGGCAGCAAAGCAAGAGCTCACTTTTCCAAAGCAGGAGAAAAGTTTGGGCTCTCAATTCATGTACGTTTTTTCCTTCTGGAAATGTTCCACTAAATATATGAGGTAACCTCACTAGGGTAACAATTGTGAACATTTTAAATTGCCAAAATAATTTCAATAATGTGACCTAACACTAAGGAAGTCATACATATAAGTGTAGGGGCTGCATGAATTCTAAATTAACTTTCCTCAAAAACAAACTACAGGGTGAAGCGGAAGTAGCTCAAGTGATTGAGCTCCTGCCTACCACATGGGAGGCCCTTGGTTCGGTTCCCGGTGCTTCCTGGAGAAGAAGAGCAAGACAGTGAGCTGACGACGACAGGCTGGTGCGGTGAGCTGACACAACAAGATGATGCAAGAAGAGACAAAAGGAGGGAAACATAATGAGAGACACAACAAAGCAGGGAACAGAGGTGGCTCAAGTGATTAGGTGCTTCCCTCCCACATGGGAGGTCCCTGGTTCGGTTCCTGGTGCCTCCTAAAAGGATGACGAGCACACAATGAACAGACACAGCAAATGCAAACAAGGAGGGGGTGGGGAGTAATAAATAAATAAAATAAATCTTTAAAACAAACAAACAAACAAACAAACTGCAGGGGAGCAGATGTAGCTCAAGTGGTTGAGTGCCTGCTTCTCATGTTACGAGATCTGGGGTTCAAACCCTGGTACCTTCTAAAAACAACAAACAAATGAAAATACCAACTCTCATTGGGAAGGAGATGTAGCTCAGTGGTTGAGCACCTGCTTCCCAAGTACGAGGTCCTAGGTTCAATCCCTAGTACCTCCTAAAAATAAAAAACAACAACAGAAACCTGCAGCTTCTGCAAATACAAAACTTACCTCAATCGTAAGGCCAGGGATTTGAAGATAATCAAGAAATGCTTTCTTTGAATGGTGTTAAGTGCATGATAGTACTGATTATGAGTACTAGCAAAATGGAAAGAGTACAGAGTCTAGAATCAGATGACCTATATTAAAGTCATGGTTTTACAGCTTATTTGCTATGTAATCTTGAGTAAGTCACTCAGTGCTTCAGTTTCTTTATCAATAAAATTGGGGCTGACAATACCTATTTCACTGGATAGTTGCTAGGAATAAATGGAATATTTTATATGAAGCTATAAAATAATTTTGCCTATGGAATTCAAGTTCTTGGTAGGATCATGGGTCAGTATTTAAAAAATGGTTTCAGAGAACCCAGAATACAATGATTTGTCCTATCTGTGGATCAAATGTTTAATAGACAGCTTCGAAAATGTCTCCCAATGATCCCTGACTCCTGGTATTCAAACCCTTGTACAAACCCTTCCCTTTGGGTGTGGGCTGGATCTAGTGACTTTCTTCTAACAATTATAATATGTGATGGGCTATATTTTTTTGATCTCTCTTGCATACACACGCTCTCTCTCTGAGCCTTCGCTCTGGGGGAAACAAGCTGCCATCTTGTGAATAACTATGCAAAGGCCCACAGACAACAACCAGTTAGGCTCTAAGGCTTGCCAATGGCCATGTGAGGGAGGTGGAAGCCTGAAAGTGGATCCTCCACCAGCTGAATCCTGCCCCAGTCAAGCAGTGAATTTAGCCTTAGCTAAAACCTTGATTATAGCTGTACGAGAGACTCACAGTCAGAGCACCAAACTAAGCTGTTCTGGGGTTCCATTTCTTCAGAAACTGAGATAACAAATGGTTTTAAGTCTAAGTTTGGGGGTAATTTTTTAATGCAGCAATATGTGTTTTAGGCTTGGAGAAGTCATGAAAGGTTTATGGCTATCACTGGGCACTGGGATGGGCTATTGCAAAAAAGAGCCAATATTTTCCACTGATGGTACTAAGTACTTATCTATATTTACCTCATCTACTTCTCACAATAACCCTGAGTTACAAACTATTATTATTTCTATTTTATATATGAAGAACTTAATGCTCAGAAAAATTAAGTAACATGGCCAAATTCGGATAATTTCTCATTTAGTTTCAATTTACAATTCTTTCATTATTCTGAAGTAATGGTTACCTTACTGAGCCTGCAGTAAGATTTTAAGTCATGCTAGAATCCACCAGTGAGAAAAATATTATTGAGTCAAAGTCTGATACCATTATAAGGTCTACAACGGCTGTAGCAGTGATATACCTTTACATCATAATGAAGTCTTATGATAAAGTACTACCTGTTCTGTATCTCTTTTCATAGCAGACAACATAACATAAAGACATGTTGCTTACACCTTTAACTATGTCCTCATGCTATCCTTCAAAATATTAATTACCTTTTCTTTATGCTATCTATAAAATCATTTATGTACTTTCTTATGAGATTGCATTAATGTTATATTATTTTTAATTTTATACTATTTCTGATGAGGAAAAGTTTTAATTTGTAAGTAGAGTAAATGAATTCAGAGAAAATCTGTAGGTAAAATATGAGCCTGGGAAGCCATCTTTAAAAATAAATTTCATTCATGAAAATATCTGTACTGGTTTTTCCAAGGAACTTAACACTCAACTTTTTGGAGATTTTCAACCTCTGTGCTGACATTTATTACCATATGCTTCCTGTCTGAGGAATGCTGAACAGAAATATTATTTAACATTTATTGAGTGCCAAAAACTGTGTGGGGCAATGTATAGCTATAAAGACAGTCATGGCCCCTATCCAATAGGTTTATAATAAAAATTAGGTATATAAATTTACCTCAATAAATGTAACTGAAAAAAAAAAAAAAAAAAGAGGCAGCCAAAACACAGGCCAAAAAAATTAGGTTTAGTTAACAACAGACTTAACCCTTCCACAAAGTGATTTATTAGCTGATCAGTCTATTCTAGAAAGGAGAGTTATTCATTCCCACCTTTAAGCATATTTAATGGTGGTAACTAAAGGAAAACAAAGTGTTTCATCAAAATTTAAAATTGATTAACTACTTAGGTTTTGTTTTTTTCTTTAGAACAACTCAAGTTTTTCAGTTACTTAAGAGAGAAAAGAGAGATGATAGCATAAGAAAATTCTCAGGGTACTAGTCCTCTTATTGGGCATTTTATTTCCATTTTAATAAAACAAAATATGCTTGGCATAAATGAGGCACTCAACAAATATCAATTCTTTTCCTTTACTCCATATGCTCCTCACAAAAATCCTGTAAAATAAGTACTATTCCCCTTTTACAGATGACAATCTGAAGGTCCAGAGAGATTAAATTATGTCCAAGACCATATAGCAGGTAATTGGTATAACTGGCTTTTGGATCTGTGGCCTTTTGAATGAAATGTGATAGACTGCTAGTGATGAATTCTTTCAGCTTTTATATGTATGAAAAAGTCTATTTTGCTCTTGTTTTTGAAAGATATTTTCACTGGGTATAGAATTCCAGGTTGACAAATTTTTTCTTTCAGTATTTTAAAGATATTGCTCCAAGTTTAGCTTGCATTGCTTCCTACAACAAGACTGCTCTCATTCTTATGCGTGTTCCTCTGTATATGTTTTTTTTAATTCATTTTCCTTTGTTTTTTTCTTCTTTTTTGTGTTTTTTTTTCTTTTGTATAATATGTGTTTTAAGATAAGTTAAATGTAATATATCTTTGATAGGCCTTAATTCCTTTATTCACTGGAAAAAACCTAAAAACCAAATCACATTAATAAAAAGATAGGAAAAGCAAGATAGATAACCAATTCTTATGAGTTTAGATATGTATTTGTGGAGGACAATGAGAAAGGCTTGACTGAGCAGCATTTAAAATCAGATGAGGAGAGGTTCTGGGAAGAGAAAAACCTCAGATGGGGAGAGATCAGCCTCCTAGTTAAGTGACTTTCTAATAATTCCTATACTCTCAGTTCAAAAATGCACCAGTGTCCTTTATACTTTCCATATTCTATGAGCATTCCCAAGATGTCAGGTTGTGATTACCACTGTCACTATGAGTTCCACTCTCCAAAGCCACTTTTTTTTTTTTTTTTTAAAGATTTATTTATTTTATTTATTTATCCCCCCCTTGCTGCTTGTGCTGCCGTGTCCATTCGCTGCGTGTCTTCTCTGTGTCTGCTTATCTCCCCCTTGCTGTGAGGTCTTGCCGCATCAGTCCACGGCGCCTCGCTGCGCGAGCCGGCCTGCCCTCACAAGGAGGCGCCGGGAAGTGAACCTGAGGCCTCTCATATGGTAAACGGGTGCTCTATCCATTGCGCCACACCCGCTTCCTGCTGTGAGGTTGCTGCATCAGCCCACCGCACCGCTCAAGCCTGCGTGCCCTCACAAGGAGGCCTCCGGACGCGAACCCGGGCCTCCCGTATGGTAAACGGGGGCTCTATCCACTGAGCCACACCCACTTCCCTCCAAAGCCACTTTGACAGCCTGAACTGATGCTATTTTGGAATTTTTGTAAAATTAACTTTCCTAGAAAATACGGTAAAAACAAGTGGAAAGGAGCAATGTATAAAACATATAAATGGACAAATACACCAGGTGCAGTTTTTTAAAAAATGCTGTGAGTAAAAGGGCAAGAGTAAGGCATGAAATCTGGTAAAGTGATACTGATTTTGAAGAGGGTACCAGTTTCTAATTGTTCTGCCTCTAACTGTAGAGGCTAGTTGCAAAGCTCCCCTATTTTTTGGTTCTCTCTGTCTTTTGAGGGAGAAGAGGGGATAAAATTGAAGTCCTAGTAACATTTACAGTTCAAAATATTATTGGATTAAATAAAAAAGGAACCCATAGGACTACCTTGTGCTTAGTAACATAATAAAATAAAGTAAAAACAGAGAAGCATCTAGTCTCCTACTTATAGTGAGATATAAAGGTATAATCCCCCTTACCAGAATTTTTACATATGGATATGTATATTACACATATCCCCAAATCAACAATAACCAGCATTTTTTCTTCCATTTTGCTAGATGACCCAGTAATTATGTACAAAATGTATTGCAATGGTGTTGTCTCTGAAATGATTCCAATGCACACAAACTCAGAATTTTCACAATGGCCTGTGGGAAGTATCAAGGATGGCCATGGAAGTAACAATCAACACAAGTCTCTTAAGGAAAAAACTTAATGTGCATGGAAAGGAAAGAGGTCAAATGCACAGTTCAGGCTATTAAAATTGCAGAATACCCATAGAAAACATTAATATAGCATGTAGCAGGTGCTTAATAAATAAAAGCATGACTCACTTAGCTTCGCTGTATGAAAAGGAAATAGGTTAGAAGAGATACTGAATACTTCTGAAAAGTTCACGTTGCATTTGATACTGAAATGGAAGCCAATCTATTTTGTATTTAGTCTACAACATAGAATCAAGAAATATGTCTATCATTCTGCCTCTTAGATCTCTGGTCAGAATCTAATACATTATCTAACTCTAGTGCTTGCTTGTGGTATTTTGTAGTCTCTATGACAAATGATGAGCTTTTGTTGGGTATCAACAACAATTAGGAATGAAGGTAATACATCAGAGACAGTTACAAAGTAATGATATTTAAAATGTATTGAGGTAGTGGATGTGGCTGAAGTGATTGAGCTCCCACCTACTACATGGGAGGTCCCTGGTGCCTCCTAAAGAAGACAGAGAGCTGGCATGAAGGGCAGGCACAGCAAGCTGATGCAACAAGATTACGCAACAAGAGACAGAAAGAAAATTATAATGAGAGACACAATAAAGCAGGAAACGGAGGTGGCTCAAGCAATTAGGCGCCTCTCTCCCACATTATTGGTCCCAGTTTCGGTTCCCAGTGCCTCCTAAAGAAACAAGGAAGATGAACAGACACAGCAAATGCAAACAATGAGGGGGTGGGGAGAAATAAATAAATAAAATTAAATTAAAATAAATGTTAAAATATATATATATCGAACATTATAAAATAACTGGGCTAACAGATGGAATGTGGTATTACTTTTCCTAAAAGCAATGTTGATTTATTGCACATAGTATTACAAGTTGGCTTCTGCCTACACCCATCTCAGAAACTATTTTTTCATAGGTCACCAATCTTGGCCTTTCTTCATGACCTTTTTGAATAGGATTTGATCTCTTTTTCTAGGGAAGGAGGATTTCTTCTGTAAACTTTAAGAATATTTATTTTAACAAACAAAAGGAATACTTAATTTCCCTCCATTCTTTAAGAGATTTAATTACAGCTCCCCTCCCACATTTCTCTGCATCTCTAATTACTCCATCTCCCGAATATTTTCCCTCCTTCAGATTTTTGGTCAATTATTCCCCAACCTGCTCCAGCACATTCAGGCTCTTTTTTTGGCTCTATCAACTCCACTGGCTAATTTAAGAGGTGAGAATGAGAGTTACTGATGTTTTAATTTGCATTTCTTTGACTACTAGTGAGTCTGAATTTCCCCACCCACACCTAGAAACTCTCCTCTCTACTTTTCTGTTACATATCTTCTTTCTCCTTCTCTAACCCTTTCTGTTGCTCATCTTCTCTCTTTTGCTAAATTCCCTAAAAGTAGTCTTTCTACTTTTCATTTCTCATTTCTCAAACTTCCAATCTTCTCTCCCTTTACATTTTTTGGGGGTAATTTCCTGTATTCCTTTCATACAACATCATCAGCAGGTATCCTTCCAGTACCGCACCTCTACTTCCTGGGTTTCTTTGACACTTTCTTTCTCTTTGTATCTGACAGCTTCCAAGTTCTGCCAAGTTGATTTTATAGGCATCTGGCCTATAATATCTATATTCTTGTTTCCATTGCTACTGACACAAACCGAGATCTTCTTGCTCAGATTACGGCCATAGTCTCATAATCAACCTCTGGTACCAGTCTCACCTAGTTTGAATCATTTTCATAAACGTACAGATTCATCTTTCTAAACATCAACTTTTATTAACCTTTGCTCAAAAAGCTACTGACTGGTTCCTCATTAAAATCCCGGTTCCACAGCCTAAGTTTCAAAGGTCCTCCAATAGGTGTCCCTAAATTTCCTTCCTAACCTGATCTTTTATTATTCCCTTATACATTTATCAAAAGCCTCTCAAACTAGAACATTTGCTATTCTCTGAACATGCCCTAGGCTTTTCAGCCTTCATGTTACCTTGCTTATGAAGGCCCTACGTGAATTAGAATATCTACAGCCACCCCAGTCAAAATCCTAGCTGCCCCTCCAGGGCTAGTTTAGCCATCTTCTCCTTAATGGAAGCCTTCCTGAATTATTCATGGTCTTCTCTTCCTCTACCTCCCAAAGTGGTTTTCTGCATTCCAGCAGAATTTTGCTCAGATTGTAAAGGCTTCTCTTGTGGCAATTATGCACAGACTGGAAACATAATTATTTGTATAGACAGCTTATATCCATTACTAGTTTATAAAATCTTAGAACAGAAACTCCTTTTCACTTTGTATCCTCACAGCATATAACATATTGCTCTGCACTGAATAGATAATAAATCCTTGTTGATTTATCAAATGAGAAGGACAAAGCTCAACTACTTTAGCAAAGAAGACAAGAGAAGCCCTCTAGGTATTAGATTTACTTGATTCCTTCTGGCTCATACTTTATTTTTGGGATAAAAAATAGATTCTTGTATTATACTATTTATTATACTTCATTATAATTTATTTACATGGTTTGCTTTCTCTACTAATTATGGCTCCTTGAGAACAAAAATTTCGTTTTGTATCCTAGAACTGTGCTCCATATATAGAATGAAATAAATAAATGTGCATTATAATGAGTTGAGGTGATTAATTTAATAGACTCTTTGCTAAAAAACACAAAAGATCATTCTACTTTTAAGCACTGAGTCTTTCAAGAATGAGATCTAAGATTTGGATAAAAACTTGCAAAAGTGCTGATCTGATGTGTTTCTTGACAGTACTTGTACTTATGCAATCCAAAACTGGAGCCATCCCTGCAGTTGTACTACATGGGAAGTTACCCTAAAAGATTTTCATATTTGTCTCATTTCCAAGTGTCATACAAATAACCAGGGAAATAGTTTTCCTTGAAAGAATATTTTACTCTAAATTATATTTTCAAAAATGTATTTAGTCCATCACACAAAAAAACCTGTTATCAATGAGAACATACAGCACAAGGTTTACTTTAGAAGTAGCAAGAATAGCCAAAATAAAACAACTCCAAAACAAAAACAACCAAACAAAAACCATAAAACAACATTCTAAATATAGATAAAATAACAGAGGTAAATAGTAAGACCAGACTCAGTTTGAGCACTTGGTAAATTATCAACAAAGAACAATTTTATGACAAGCTACTATTTTATTTTGCTGACACCAATACCATTAGAAAATTTATAGCATGTGGGAGAGAAACATAAGTGTAAATGAGCTTAGAGCAAGCAATAACCCATTGTGCTACACTTCCACAAGTTTAAAATGACACTTCTGTTTTTGCCCTAGTAAACAGACACTAATATATGTCTACCATGTAATCGATGTCATTTTTTACTGCCAGTGCATGCATCATTTTAGACACCACCACATGTGTAACTCAAGATGCACTGCTAAGTTTTCTTATTTCAGAAGAAGAGACTTCACGCAGTAAGTTTATCTAAATGAAGTGTCCCAAGGACAAGATCTGATTCAGATAGTGAATGCTTTGAAAATAGAAGCCAGGAACTTTTACGGTAACAGCCCTAAAAACCTTGTTGTGAAAGGAATGATGTGAGTTACAACTTTAATTAACATAAACTGTACCTCACAAACAAGCAAAGTCAATTCTTGATTGACCAAAGCAGATTAGAGACGGTGTAGACACAACAGGAGTCTGAGGTGTACTCATCAACCTAGTAGAGCCTGTTAATTAGGCAGTATTGGATTAATAGGAAGAGGGCTGGAGAAAAGGAGCCTGGATTTAGGACTGCGTTGCTTTAAGGCAGGGATTCAGGCCTACCCTCACACTTTAAACGGAGTAACTTATGTGACTTTACCCTGGATAGCATTCCCCTGGACAGCTAACAGTTAGCAGGGGTTTTGCTATTATAGGACTTATGAATTATCAGTAAAATCTCTTTCTCCTTTCCTGTCTTCACATTATCCCCTGCTAATCAATAGGTGATGGTAATCTATTTTTCTTATCCTGAAAGGGTGGTATGGAAACTCAGGAATCTCAAGAAAGCAAAGGTAATTCTTGAGAAGAAGACTATAAACCATGTATATGAGAATGCCAATAGTCTCAAGGCCTGTTCTGTCTAAGATTTTCAGGAGCACCCTAAATCACTGTGTGTATTATCAGACACAGCATCTGCTAACATAGCAGCCATAGTTAATGGTTGACGAGTGAATTGTTTAAGAAGAAACATATGCATTCTCATTAGCATCACCAGAGCAAAATACTTGTATATTCTACAGGTATTGAACTAAATTGTGAGATCTGGCAACTGCTAGATTCAAAGCAGACATTAATAATGATGAATAGCTCCAGTTTCCATGTGAGCACTGTGATAATGTTGGACACTATTTAGGGGTATCAGATAGGATGACTTGTAGGGCTTCTCTGGATTGTGATAACCTAGGCAGACCTTTTGATCACTTGCTGTGGGAGTAAATGGAGGTTAGGAATAACTATCTTCTACTTGCTTCAAAAATTTTTACCAACCTATTATCATATTAGATACATTTATTATTTCAATTAAATGGCACTATGCTAGGCTCAACTGATTAAGCAAAAATAAGACGAATTAAGATGAAAGCAACAATTAAAGTCACAATACAGTATGTTGCCATGAAATTAAAAGAGAACAAAAGAAAAGGCTTCATGGCAGAAGTGGGATATGAGGTAAGTCTAGAAAAATGGATAAAATTTTAGGTGAAATTGTATATAAGAAAGGATACAGAGTTCTAGAATGTGCAAGGTGAGCCCTGAGAATAGCAAGTGGTCCAATCTGGTTGGATCATAAGGGATGAGTAGGGAACAGAGGGCACTAAGATTTGAAAGATAGATTTAAGTCTGTAATGAGTTAGGAGATTAGATTTAATTCATTTAACTAGGTGGTAGGCAGATGAAAGGGGTGAGCGATATTAAGATATTTGAGCAGGTAAGTTACATAATTAGAACTAGATTTTAGAATGATTAATTTATTTAGCAGCAGTATGCAGACTAGATGTGAAAGGGAGGATGGGTGGTAAAGATTCCTAGATGGTAAATCAGAAAGCAGATGATAAACACAATATATTTTAATTCAAATAGGTAAGGACAGAAGTGACAACTTCTAAGATATTAGCAGTATAATCAACTTTAGGTAAACAATCAGCTTGCTTTTCAAGTTTCATAAGATAATGGTATAAAAAGAAAGAGTCCTGAACTTGGAATCAAGAAACTCTTTCTTTGCTATTAATCTCTAATATGACTTTGGGCAACATACAAAACTCTCTTCTCTCTTCCACAGATTCCTCATCTCTAAAATGGGAGGCTTATGATACTGTCTAAAGCCCTTTCTAACTCCAAATTCAATAATCATAAAAGTGATTTTTTGAGAGGCCCCTAGCAACAACAGACAGACTACTTAGAAGGGTCCCTTAGACATTGGAGTAGTCCTGCATGACAGTGCAGTGACGGATACAGGCCATTGTATATTTTGTCATAAACTACAAAACTGTGTGGGACAGAGTTAAATATAATGTAAACTCTAGTCCATGGCTAGTAGCAGTGCTTCAGAATGTGCTCATCAATTGTGACAGATGTACTACACTGATGAAGGATGTTGATGTGGGAGGGTATGGGAGGGGAAGGGAATAGGGCAAATGGAAGTCCCTTATATTTTTTTTATTTAACATTTATGTAATTTAAAGCTTCCTTAAAAATAAAAAAAACTGATAATAAAAAAAGACTTGAAAAAAAAGAAGTGTCCCTTAAACAAAAAGTCCAGAGATTCTATTAAAAAATGACGGGTCTAAATCGGTGAGCAGTTTTAGATACCTATTATTTCCTACTGGGTCAAAATTAAAAAACCTTTCTCCTTATTCCTTAAAACAAACAAACTGGAAAAATGTGAATCATCACTGGTATTAAAATCCACGTTTAATGCTTATGTTTCACTTTCAAACTAAGGCTGAATCCTAACAGTTTTTTTTTTTTTTTAAAGATTTATTTATTTATCCCCGCCTTGCTGCTTGT
>JAQZBX010086965.1:0-12927 GCA_029593785.1 Cabassous unicinctus
TAGTGTGTTATATCAGTGGGTGGAGACCAACAAAACAAACAAGAAAACATTAAACTCCCATCCTGGGTGTCCTGCTATGTTCTCAAATACAGGAGCAAGAGTCTCCCGAGAACAGAGGCAGTGTTTAATGAAAGAAAACAGACCAATATATCAAGCACTCAATGTTATTGCAAGTAACTATGAATCTTATTCTTCAAAAAGTGAAACTTAATCATTACCATAGGTCACGGGGGGAGGGGTAGGAAAGATTAGAATAGATAGAACATAGGGCATTTTTAGGGCATTTGAATTGTTCTGCATGATTTCACAATACTGTATACAATCGATTTAAATTTTGTCAAAATTTATAAAAGTTTATGGTCCAAAATGTAAATGATAAATGAGAAGGTTTATGTGAGAAATTCTATAAATGTATACTTGCTCTCCTTTCTTCTTGCACATTTTCTAAAATACATCGCTTACATAAACTAATAATTATAACAATATATTTTGGAATGAGTAACATAGGTTTGTGTATTCTGTAAAACAATAACAGTGCAATGAAAAGGGGAACATGGATCTATATGGGAATGAATTTTCCAAATTTCACTGAAAATAATTGAGTATAATTTAAAGTAATTCTTATAATTTAAAACATATATTGTCATAATTTAAAACATGTTGTGGGGGGGATGGAGAGGTATTGCTTAATTGGTATGGAATTTGTGTTTGATGTGATGAAATATTTTGGTAATGGTTGGTAGTGATGGTAAAATAACATTTTGAATTTAATACTTCTGAATTGTACACTTAGGAATTTCTATTGTATTCATTCTTTTTTCCTCTTTTGCCCTATTTCCTTCACCAAGTTTTCAACCTCCTTGGGTTTTCAAGATAACTCTTCCAACTATGGAGAAACATCTCAGGAACCCCACACACTGAAGAGTCATATAGAGGCTGCTTTATCCTCTCACTTGTGCATAAAATATTTTGGGTTCATTCAAACATAGAGAGCAATTTCTATGTGTTTTACATCATATATCATATTTTCTGAGAAGAAGCTGTTATGCAATGCAAGTAATGCATATATCTTTGCTTAAACCTCTAATGTCAAGTTTTACTTATTATATATATTTAACGTATTTCAGGGTAGAAAAAAGTCATTGCATCAAAAAAGACTTGTCTGAAAAGTAATATAAATTTTCAAGTGACATTGTGGTATTATATGAAGCAAGTCTAAGTCTCTTACCATCTCCATGGTACCATACTTTTCCTGACCACCATCATCTCTACTGGATTCCTGCTTGAGATTCAGTCTGTTCTCGTGCTTCCAAGATCAGTCCAAATATTTTATTCACAATAGAGTAGCCAAAGACATATTTTTAAAATAAGTCATACAATAACTTCAAAACAGTCCATTGATTTTCCATCTCATTCAGAATAAAATACAAAATCCTTAAGATAGCCAGTAGGTATTTTGGGGATGTTAAAGTCTTAAATGGGAAGTTAAGACTTAAACTGTACAGAGTTCCTGTTTGAAACAATGGAAATGTTTTGGTAATGGATGGTAGTGGTGGTAGCACAAAACTGTGAATGTAATTAAGAGTGGTTGTTTTTTTAATTAAATACTTCATTTATTTTTTTATTTTTGAAAAGAATCTTAGATTACATAAATGTTACACAAAAATTACAAGGATTCCCATGTTCCCCACCTCCCACACCTCCCATAACATCCCACATAAACATCTTTCATTAGTTTGGCACATCACCTGCAATGGATATACACATCCTGGGGCTTTGCCATTAAGCATGGACCATAGTTCACATTGTAGACCACACTCTCTCCCACATAGTTCTGCATGTTATATGCTGATGTAAAATGGCATATATATGTCATTGTAATGTCACTCAGGATAATTCCCAAGTCCCAAAAAAGCCCCTGTCTTACAACTGCTTTTCCCTTCCCTGCCCTGAAAGCATCCAGTGGCCACTGGCTCCTCGTCACTGTTGTAATTTCTTTTGTTGCTTGAATCACAATATGTCTACAACAGACTACCAGTTGAGTTCACTCTAGTCCATAGTTCCTCCCCCAATCCTGAGGAGTTTGGGATGGTGATGTCCACTCAACCTCCAAGTGAGAGGGGGCTTATATCCCATGGATACAATGGATGGGATAATCCTAATTAAGAGCTCTTAAATATATATCTGAATGTGGTGAAAAGGGGAAATGTTAGGTTGAACACATGGCAGTAGAATATTTTTATTTAAAAAATCCATGGGCCTATACTACACAAACAGTGAATCCTAAGTTAAATCATGGACTATGGCTAATAGTACAATTTTTAAAATGTGCCTTCATCAATTGTGACAAATGTACCACACCAATGCAGGGTGTTGATAGTGGGTAGTATATGGAAATCCTGTATTTTATGCATTATTGTTTATAATCCCACAACTTCTCTAAGAAAAATTGGCCAGTAGGATTCTATCCAACCTTACTCCACTTCCCCTCTGCATTCCATCTCACCCTAAGCTCTCAATTTCTAATTAAGGTCCCTCCACAATTTTGTTTTTTTTCTTTTCCATGTACATGTCAGGAATGTTTCCCTCCTCTGTCCTATATGATTGGAATATTTTGTCTCATATATTTGCAGGACTAATTCCTTCACCTCCTTCAAGTGTTTTCTCTATCATCCCTGTCTTGTTTGGCAAAGGGATACAGATACAAAGTAACAGAAATCTGTTCACTTTTATAATGGGGATTTTTGGGGGGGTAAAAGCTTACAGTTCCAAGTGAGAAAAGCCCAACTCAAGGCACCATAAGAGATGCTTTCTCACCAAAGTCAGCTGCAATGTATTGAAGCAAGATGAAGGGTGATCTCTGCCTCATCTCTTCTTCCCCTCTGGGCTTCCTCTCTCAGGCCCAGCTACTCTGCTATCTCCCCAAATTCAGTTGTAAGGTATGAGGAAAATGTCTCATCTCTCCCCAGAGCCTCAACTGTTTTAACCTTCTCCTTTCTGTCACATGGCAGGATCAAAAATGAGTGCTCTCTCTTCCTGTGTGTCAGTGAGTGTTCATTTATATCAGACCCAGCCAGGGGGTGGGGACTTAACTTGAGTCACACCCACTGATGTAGTCTAATCAAAAGCCTTAAAGCAGGGGTTCTTTAAAAGGGATCAATGAGATTGAATTTAAATTCAAAAAGACATTATTCTTGTGGGGACATGTTGGTGCAGGTGTGATGTATTTATTAAATAATACACAGTATAGTGTGGACTTACTAATGGGTCTGTGGCTTTCACCTGACTGTCAAAGCAGTCTGTGGAACAAAAAGGTTAAGAACCCCTGCCCTAAAACAATCTTATAAAATAACCTAATCAAAGGCTCCTCATCAGAATTTAATGCAATCAAAGTGTATCACACCTAGAGGAATAGGTTAATTTACAAACATAATCTTTCTCTTTTTGGGATGCATAAAATAATCTCAAACTGCCACAATCCCTTCTTAATGAGGGCCTCCCAGAAATCCCATTAAAATTATACCCCTTCCCAACATCCTATTCTCCTAATTCCTGTTATTCTGCTCATTTTCCATAACATTGATAATATATTCCTACTATGTAACAGATTTCTGTTACTTTGTACATTAAATGTATTAAATAAATTTAATAAATTTATTATAATACCATCCTGAAAAATAATATAGCATAAATTATGATACTTCTTTCTTATTAAATACTTCTGTCTGCTGGAATGAAAACTCCAATTAGGAAGGGATTTATGTTTTTATTTGAACATTTTATTTGTCCCAATAAGTATTTGTGGCATAAAGGAATGGAAAATTTCAATGACAGCATTTCAAGACCTGAGAATATTTGTCACAGGTGAAGGCAAAGATTTAACAAATGCTAGACATAGGAATATTAGCTAAAAGTCTATTTAATGAAGTTAGAGGTCCTTAGTCCCTCTCCCTCATACTACACCCAGAATACTAATTGCCCAATAACCATCCTTCAGTTGATACTGGAGGATTCTCTTGTGGAGAAACAAAATCTACAGGGAAATAGTTCCCCAAATTGAGTGTTCTATGACAAAATGCTCAGTTCACCTTTTGATCAGATTAAGAATGAAGTTTCAAAATTTCTCAACAATTGTTAAATATGAATGGACCAGCAGATATTTGAGGGAATTATCTAAAATAAAAGATAGAGTGCCAAATTAAACATACAGGAATTAAAGAACTCACAGGAAACAGAGACAATTCATAAGCAGTGGAAGACAGTCCCCATAGAATAAAGACGTAATATCATCAGAGGGAGAACAAATGATACTGCATTCATGAAACAAGACCAAGATGCTATAAGAAACAATCTTAGAAGGAAAAATAATTACTAAAATTTAAACAATGAGAGCTGAAAATAATTCAATATGTGTCTAAAGATAAATGGAAGCATGACTCAAAGTAAAACAAAATTAATAAAAATGGAAAAGAGATATGAAAACTAAAAAATCAGTTCAAATGACTAAAGTTCTATTAATATGAGTTCCAAGTTGCCCTATATTTATATTTTACATTATGGCAAAAGCCACATCCAATTCCAATTTCTCTTTTAGTTATGGTGAACTATTGACACAAACTTAAAATGAATTAATGCAATAAAAGTTTATGCCTTATTCAATCAACAGTCCAGTTTTTTTTTCCAGATCAGCAGGAGTGAGGACAGACATCAATTCATGCATTAATTCAGTCCTCAGTTTGATGGAAGTTCTGCATATGCAATAAATATAAATCATCCAGAAATAGATCAGAATATTAAGGGAAACCCTGGAAATTACCTATGGGACAATCTTGGAAGTGTCACTCATCATTCCACTTACATTCAATTAGCTATCATTTAATCATGGACCTAATTATTAAGGAGACTGGGAATTATGTTTATAAAAAAGGACAACAGATTTTTATTGCAGCTGTTTGCACATTTCGATTCCTTGATGTAATTAGACCAAACAAGCATTTCTTTGGATGGCCTAGTAGGTCTCTGCTCTTGCTTTGCTAGCTCCTTCATCTCAGTCTCATTTAGTAATTCAGCTTCATAGATTCTGGTAGAAGGGAGTTGAAGACTCCACAATGTTCTCTAGGGTAGCCATTAACAGAGCATCCTAAATAATCCTGTGAATTCAACCCATTCTGACCCACTTGGCAGAAATGGTCAAAACGCTAAAAGGAATAAGAACAAGCAAAACCAAGAACTTAGGAATCATACTTTATACTTGCAAAACCATAATATGAGCTTTTGATAAATTCTATTAGCTCAAGTTCTTCAATAAACCCTGGACCTGCCCATTTGTCCCATCCCCTCATTATCAGCATAGTTTCAACCACCATAATTTATTTTATGGAACAATAGCCTAGTAACTGGTCTATCTATTTCCATTTTTGCTTCCAGTGCAATCCATACTCAGAAAAATAGAATAAACAATTTAAAGAATAGCTCAATTAACCAATCAGTAAATAAAATTAAATAAATATAAAGAGATTAATTAAATTTATGTCACAACAAAGTTTTGTCACAGTTTGTGTTAACAGTGAACCATAAGGTAAACCAGGGACTATAGTTAATAGTACAATTATAATCATGTGAGTTTATCAATTGTAACAAATGTACAATGCAAAAGCAAGGTGTTAAAACAGGGTAGTACATGGAAACACTGTATTTTATGCATGATTTTTCTGTAAACCCACATCTTTAATTAAAAATACATATGCAACTATGTATTTTTAAATTTATATATATTTACATATAAATTTATATATTTTGAATTTATTGATAGCTTTATATGTATTTCTATATATCTATATCTATCTCTTCCTCTATCTCTCACTAACTCTATTTCTCTCCCCTTCTTTTCCTTGAGTACTACTACAAAAAGAACAGTGAATTTGCATGAAATCATTTTGTGATGGTTAATTACACTTGTCACTTTGGGTAGTTTATGGTGTAGTTTTTGTTTTTTTTTTGTCAAGCAAGCACTGACCTGATTGTTTCTGTGTTGGTATTTCATAGATGGATTAGCATCTATATCATTTAATTGCATCTATGGTTCATTGCATCCACAAACAACAAAGAAGATTGCCCTAAGCAAAGAGAGGAGTTTCCTCATCCAATAAATTTTCTGATTATTAAGGCAAAACTGATGATTTCAGCAGTCAAAAAGTATGTCTACCTCTTCATCAGTAAACCTGTTTCTCCTGCAGAATACAACTTCACCTTCATTAGAATTTTCAGCTTGTGGCCTGCCCTATGGAACTTGGACTTGCGGGTCACAGGAGCTAATTCTTTTAATAATTATCTATGTATACATATCATACTGATTCTGTTTTTCTAGAGAACCCTTACTAATACTACCTTTATAACTTCAGAGTAAGGAAATAATCTCAGACATATAAACAAAAAGTATATCATAATGACTATAGTAAATTTCCTAAAGTAAAACCTTGTACCCAAAAGACACCAAAATTAAAATGCAAGCTATGACCTCATATTATATTTTCAGCTCATATTTGAAATGCATAAAACTCACTTGTATGCAGAATACATGAAGATCACACTCAAATGAATAAGAAAATGAAAACAATGAAAAGAAATATGTGCAGTGGCATTGGCAATTGCCAGAACAGGGAAACTGAATTGCTAATAGCTATATGCAAAGGTGCTAAACCTAACCTAATCAGGGAAATGCAAATTAAAGCAATAATGAGATAGCATTTCACAAATATCTAGATGGTGAAAATTTAAAAGGGGAGTGTAGCAGTTTGGCATTATTTATGAATTCCAAAAATAGATATTGGATTATTTTTGTGAACTGGTCTTTTCCTCTGGGCATATTAGATTATATTGGATTCAGAGGTATACTTGATTAAATAATGATTAAGGCTTTGATTGGGCCATGTCAGTAGGGTTTTGAATCCCTCCTACTTGGTGGGTGGGGACTCACAGATAAAATACATAGCAAAGGACAAAGCTGAGTTTTGATATTGGAGTTTTTGAGATGGAACCCTGGGAATTAAGCACACAGAGTAGCTTGGTGAGGAAAGAGAAAAGGCCCTTGGAAGAGAAACAAGCCATTCACCTGATAGTCTATAGCTGGCCTTCTGGAGATAGCAGAGGAGCTGAACTCAGAGAGAAGCAAGCCCCAGGAAGAGAGGAACCAAGGAAGCCTGTACCTTGCAGATGTTGGTGGCCATCCTGCTCTAACACATGGCAACAGATTTTGGTGAGAGAAGAAAGTTATGCTTTATGGCCTGGTAACTGTGGGTTTCCACCCCAAATAAATACTCTTTATAAAAGCTAACAGATTTCTGGTGTTTTGCATGAGCACCCCTTTGGCTGACTAATACAGAATTTGGTACCAAGAGTGGGGTAGTGCTTTTGCACTTATCAAAATCCTGGAATGGTTTTATAAATGGGTAAGGGGCAATTCTTGGAGGAATTGTGAGATGCTTGACATAAAAGGCCTAAATAGATTTGAAGAGACTGTTGATATGGATATGGATATGGATATGGATATGGATACGGATGCTAAAGAGACTTCTTATGATGCATTAGAAGTAAATGATGAACTATTATTGGAAATTGGAGGAATGGTGGTCTGTGTTTTAAGGTTGCAGAGAACTTATCAAGATTAACTCCTGGTGTTTTATGGAAGACAGAATTTGAAACTGGCAAAAAGTTACTTGAAGAAGTTTCCAAAGTAAACTCAGAGAATGCAGCTTGGCTTCACCTTGCAGCTTACAGCAAGATGCTAGATGAGCAAAATCAGCTGAGCACTGAACAGTAGGGCACAAAGAAAACAGAAACAGATTCTGGAACTTCCATGCCTTTAGAAATCAAGCTCCCAGGCAATAGTGCCCCATTTGAGGACTTAACTAAACTTCCAAATTGTAAATCAGGATTGAAGATGCAGTTATCTGAGAAAGATTTGTGGAAAGTCTTACTGCCTGATGGCTTGGACCCCTGCTCCTTGCATGCTAAACCAAGAAGCTTTTTGAGAGAGTTGTATGAACAAAACCACTGTGAGCTTGGACTAAAAGGGACACAGCAAGGAGAGACTGAAGGAGAAACCACTTTAAGAGGAAAACCATGGAAGCTGAGATACGGAATTAAGACATCACCTTGGGCCAAGAGAGGAACCCCACCCATATGTATAGAGAGGGTGAGTTTGCCCCAGCAGCTGAAGAGGGTATATGTTCCTGCTCAATGTTTTTGGAGAATTTTTCTGCCCCAGAATAAAGAAATGGTGGCGCACATTCCTCAAGGATTAGGGCATTCAAGGTCAGCACCCAATAGGTCTGAGAGAGGTAGAACTGTCCCCCATGAATTAGGAAAGGCCAGGAGGTAAACTCAGTGCTGTGAGAGGGTTGAGCCTGTATGCCAATGATTAAGGAGGATTTTGTCTTCACTTCACTGTACTAGGGGCATTAAGACTGTAACCCAAAGATTATGTAAAGTGTGGCAATCACCACAACAGTCTTGGAGAGTGGTCTGGAGCTTGGTAACCACCCAGATACTTGATAAGGCTGGAACCAAGAAAATGGCCATTGGGCAAGCCTGTGCAATGGGTGGGTCCTCATGGGGCCCCAAAGAGAAGAAACCATCATCTTAAGAATGACTCTCAGACTTTGACATCTTATGAAGTATATCCTGCAGTTTACTGAAATGTAGAGGATACATGACTCATGTTTCCATCCAAATTTCTCCTTATAATGAAAATATTCATCCTTTCTCTGTCCATTTTTTATTGGAAGCAGATAAACTCTTTTGTAATTTCAGAGGTCTACAGCCAGGCAGTACTTTGCCCCAACACAAACTGTATTTCTTTAAAATGATTATGATATGATTTGGTACTTAGTCTTGTTACTGAAATAAGGTTTTTTGAATATTGCCATGTCTTTTTGGAATTCAGAGGGTGGAGTTTAGCAGTTTGGCATTATTTATGAATTCCAAAAATAGATATTGGATTATGTTTGTGAACTGGTCTTTTCCTCTGGGCATATTAGATTATATTGGATTCAGAGGTTTACTTGATTAAATAATGATTAAGTCCTTGATAGGGCCACATCAGTAGGGTGTTGAGTCCCCACCCCTTGGTGGGTGGAGATTCACAGCTAAAAACCATGGCAAATGACAGAGTTGAGTTTTGATGTTGGAGTTTTTGAGCTGGAGCCCTGGGAATTAAGCACACACAGGAGCTTGGTCGTAAGGAAAGAGAAAACACCCTGGGAAGAGAAACAAGCTGTTTGCCTGATAGTCTACAGCTGGCCTTGTGGAGACAGCAGATGAGCTGAGCCCAGAGAAAAGCAAGCCCCAGGAAGAGAGGAAGCCTGGAAGCCTATACCCTTGCAGACATCAGCAGACATCCTCTTCCAACACGTGGTAGTAGACTTGGTGAGGGAAGAAAATTATGCTTTATGACCTGGTAACAGTGGGCTTCCACCCCAAATAAATATCCTTTATAAAAGCCAACAGATTTTTTGTATTTTGTATCAGCACCCTTTTGGCTGACTAATATAGGGAGTAATGGGAATTATCTTCCACTGCTGATGGCAGTATAAATTGATTTCCTTTGAAACTCATTTAGCAATAGCAAATAAGTTGGTCAAACACATTTTGTAAAACCCAGTAATCACACTCCAAGAATTATACTTTGTTGGAATATGTATAGACATATACAAGGAAACATGTGCGTCATTAGTCACTGCAGCATTGTTCAAAATAAGAAAACATTTGAAAACACTTTGTCCTAATTTACTAAAGGCTGCTAGGAGCAAAATACAAGAAAAATGTTGGCTCTTATACTAGCAATTTGTTAGGTTAAAAGCTTAGAGTTCTGAGGCTTTGAAAATGTCACAATTAAGGTATCATCAGAGATACTGTCACACCCAAGGTTGGCTGCTGGTGATTCTGGACTACTGCCTTGTGGCAAGGGACAGGAGTGGCTAGTCTCTGCTGAAGTCTCTGCCTTCCCCACCTTTTCCCCTGATCTCAGGCACACGGCTTGTCTCTCCCATCTCCTCTGGGCCTCATCTCTTTCAGCCTTTCATGGGCCTCTTTCCATGACTCTGTGCTCAACTGATTCCAGCCACTTGGGATTTCTCTGTTTCTGCTGCTTTTCCCTGTGTGTCTCTTCTTTCAGTCATCCATTTATAAAGGCCTACAGCAAGAGGGTCAAGACCAATGTGGGGACATACCTCACTGAAGCAATCTGATCAAAGGGACCCACAGTCACAGGAATGGATTAGCTCCAAGAACATGATCCTTTCTGGAATCCACAAAAAGTTCCAAACTGTCACACTCACCTCAATGGAAAAATATTATTCATACATTTTAGCGAAATTGTATGGATTAGTGATCAATCATGATCATTTTCTTCTCATCCTCTCTCAATCACTCCTTAATTTTTTCTCTCCTTTTACCTCTGTGTGCTGAGTTCAGATCTAGCTTCCATTTCATGAATTCTCTCTTCATTGGTGTCTAATCTACGATTTAATTCATAAAGATTGTAACTTATATTACTATTTCCATTAGATTTTGATTTTGACTAATTTGATAGTATCATATATTACCTTTCATTTTTCATTCCTTACTTTATACATCCTATGCCTTAAAGAATTTTTTTCATGGCCTCTCTATTCTGAGAGGTTCTTGGGGGTCTAAACCAGTTATTTGTTATGTCTTCTAATTCTTACTAGAGTATTTTGCCCATTCATTTCTTAATTTCATATTGTGAGCTCAATTTAGGTGTAGCTTAATATATAGGAATCTTTAAAAAATATAACTGCAGTACCATTTTCTCTGAGAGTACCACCAGTTCAGATTCACTTTTTAAGTTAATTTCTTATTTTGAGGTTTTAGGATATTTGAGATAGGATAAAATCAAATTGCTAAATCACAGAAATCATAGCCCATGGATATATTACTTGGGTGGAACTTTTAAATACACCTCACTTCAGAGATCAGGATAAGATGGAAATTTTGGGAGCTAAAGGAAAGTAAAATCCTGAATGACAGGCATGAACTATTATTTCATGGACCTTTCAGGACTTAGGAAAAAACATTTCTACTTTAAAAAATTTTTTTTCTGTGGATTTAAAATCTTTATTTTTAATTTCATGTTTATTTTAGGGAGAGACAGATAAATAATTTAAAAATTTTGAAATCATCAATATTGTCACCAGACTTGCACGTATGTGTTTGCCCAAGCACTCATTTTGCATTAAAAATATTTAGGAAATTTTCACAATAAAATGCCAGGTTCAATTGGGTGGCAGCATTAAGTGCAATTACACATACATGTATATAATAGTGTATAAAGTAGTATCCAAATATGCATAATGTTTTATAATGTTTTCTCCATTCAACAATATACTCTGTATATTTGACCGTTGCAACATAGATCTGTCTACTATCTATCTATCACTATCCATTTATGTTTGTGAGTGGGTATTAGGAATACTTGGAAAATATTCTATTATGAAATATGGTATATAATGATTCATCAAACAAATATTCCACTGTTGGACATTAGTATTGTTTCTATTTTTCCAAATATATATATCACTACAATAAACTCTCTCAATGAACAATTGTGAATGATGGCATGACAATTTTCAAAAATATCTCTACTGACTTCTTCAGCAATGTACCAAGAAACAGTGTAAAAAGAGTTTATTCTCCCACTAAAGAGTTATAGCTCCCATTGCTAACATAGGGATTATAGTTTCATTTTTGCCAACAGTTCCGATGACAAAGATATTCAAATATTGTTTAATATATATGTTTGGTAGTCCATCAGTTTTTTAAAAGATATATTTTTATTTTTTTTAAAAGACACTTAGATCATATAAAATATTACATAAAAAAATGTAAGGGATTCCCATTTGCCCCACTCCCCACAAATCCCACTTTTCCCCACATTAACTACTTCTTTCATTAGTGTGGTACATTCATTGCAATTGATAAACACATTTTGGAGCATTGTCACTAAGGATGGATTATACTTTATACTGTAGTTTACACTCTCTCCCAGTCAATTTTGTAGGTGTGGCAGGATATATAATGGCCTGTATCTGTCTTTACAATGTTATTCAGGACAATTTCAAGTCCTAAAATTGCTCTCATATTATACTTCTTTTTCCCTTTCCCTAACATCAGCGTCTCCACATCAATGATACAACTTCTTCCATTGCTAGAATCACAGTAAGTCTATAGTGGAATATCAGTAAGTCCACTCTTGTTCATATTTTATTCCCCTATCCTGAGGATTCTTGGATGGTGCTGCTCCTCTACCTCTAATTGTGAGAGGACTTCAATCCCATACAGCTGATGGGTGGGACTCTCTTGCTTGCAGTTGTAGACTCTCTCAGTTCCTTGGTATGGTGGTTATCCATCCTCACCTCCTTTTTAAGTTGTTCTGGGTGAGTCCAATGAACTGAAGAGTAGGTATTGCACCTCCGCTGAAGCTCAGAGCCCAGCTGGCACATGTCCATCAGTTTTAATAGATTTTAATCTGGCAACTAAATGGCTAAGATTGATTCTCTTCTTAACTTGAACACTTTTTCCTGCTGGGTTGTTCAGCTCTTCCTATGGTTTGTATGTTATCATTCTGAATTGATGGCATAAAAACTTCAAATGGCATATCTGAGTAAATATTTGCCTTTGTTTTTAGGCTTTTAACTGTTGTTTATATTTATGTAATAATTTTACATTTGGGTTGTCACCAGAAATCCTTTCTTGTGTGGTTTTCATGCTCACTATGCCAATTTTTCTACTATTTTCTTTAAAATGACTTAAACGGCACTAAATGTTTGGCTCCCTCATTCTTTTCCAACCTCTCCTTGGTGATTTCTATTGCTCATTTTACTTTCTGCAAATATTGAATTGATTCCA
>JAQZBX010086966.1:0-12928 GCA_029593785.1 Cabassous unicinctus
ACCAGGACCAGGGATTGAACCCTGGACCTCATTTGAGGGGGGCCAGCACTCAACCACTGAGCCATATCAGCTCCCCTAAATTGGAGCTGTTTTGCTCACTGTTTGCTTGTTTTTTGTTTGTTTTTTTTTTTGCTTGTTATCTGCTCATTGTTTTTGCTTGTTGTTTTTGCCCATTGTCTGCTTGTTGTCTGCACATTATTTGTTTGTTTTCTTTAGGAGGCACCAAACCCAGGACCTTCCATGTGGGATGTAGGCACTCAACTGCTTGACCACATCTGCTACCTCATTTGTTTTTAGAGAAAGGATAAAAAAAGGTGGACTACTCTCTGTCAAATAAAAATGTCCAACTCATCTTTCAAGTTGGACACATCCTTTAAGTAATTTGCTGTGAGATAATCTGTGGTATAAAAGATGTCCATAGCCATTCTCTTTCCCCTTAATAAATAGTGGTATAATTTTAAAACTTTGTAAATATACTTAACTGGATATACACTGGCTTCAACACATTGCATAAACTCATAAAGGATACACAGTGAGGGCTCATTGCAATGGAATTCCCACACTTCCACCTGGATAAATTATGTACTGTGTATGACCCCTGGTGCCGTAACCACCTGATATAGGCATTTAGTGAAAGTGCAATTAGAATTGCTAAGGGCTTATGTTTTCTTCCTACTCCCAGCCAGTCATCGTGTACTCCTTCCTCCTGGGCCACTCCTCTAAACTACCTCTTTCTTCCTTGTCTTCCAAACCCCAGCTGTGTACCCTGCAGCATCTGTCCTCCGTTCCCTCTCTCCATTCCCACTTCTGTTCACCAAATTTAGGCCCACCTCTCTTAGATTTTAGCATGCATCAAAACCATTCAATGGGCTTATTTAAAAATACAATGCTTCCTGAGACATGCTATTTCATATTCTTCGGAAATGTACCTTTGGGTTGACATTTTTGCCAAATTTTATGATCTATATCTTATCTAATGTATCTATTTATCTATCATCTATCATCTATCTGATCTTCCTATATATTCTTTTAATGTTATAACATTTTTTCTTAAGGAAATACTGAAATTAATTTTCTGTATAGACAAATTTCAGTGTTTTTGCTTATTGCCTCTGGGATTTGGGTTTTCTCCTTTTTAAGATTAAAATTAGGGATGATTCCTATTGGAGGATATGGGCCCAGATGTTACAGGAGCATAGGACTCCCAGTTCTCTCATCTGCCTAACAGAGATTATAATAGTATTTATGTCACAGGGCTGTTATGAATCCTAAATGAAATAATAATGCATTAAAGTGCTTAGTTGAGAATCAGTAATCTTATACTCTTTTAATAAAAGTTAATGTTAATAATTGTTACTGTTATTACTAATTGTCCCTATAGACCCATTCATACTTTTCATATAGTGTCCTGATTTTGGTTCCATAACTGATCACCTTACCCATTATCTCACACAATTCCTTATACATAGTGCATACTCAGGAACTAATTACTGAATAAATGATGTGATGACAGTGAATTAGAGTCATTTTTTGGTTTTCTTCATTTTAGGAATTTGCTTTTGTGAAAAATGGACGTGGCTTGTGATTAAATATTTAGTTCATGTGAAACCCTGAATGTGCTGATGACACCTGGCACATGTGCATATTCATGGTATAAATTTATAATTATGGCACATTTAACACAGATTTACTTATTACTCTAGGAATTATGTTTCTGTATACTGTGTATTGGTTATTTTAAACGCTTTAATTTGCGATTTTTTAAAAAAACGATGTCTTATAAAGTTGTGCCGGCTTGAAACTAATGATTTAGGCAAAGGTGGCTTTAAGATGATTTAAAAGTATATGTTATGAACATGTGAGAAGCTGTGTTTTAACTGGGTTAGATGTGGAAAAATCTGTGGTCTCAGCCTTCCACAGCTAAAACCTGTCTCCTTTTACTTCCCTGCTTAACCAATATTATTTGACTCCTCCTGATTTCACTTCATGAAATAAATGCCTTATTTTTCTTTCTTCACTGGCTCGCAGCAACCTTTTTAAGCACTTGTCTAGCTCAGCAGCCTACTTTCCAGCAAACTGTAATCACAATTCCCACATCTCTCTTGGCTTCAGTATCTCCTCCTCCTATTTGCCCCCTTTGTCAGTGAGTCAGCAGATGTGGATGACTTCATCGTTTCATTTGGCAGTCCAGCTGGTGTTAAATGTCGCCCTGCTAGAAGTCGAGCATGGTGAGCCTGCTTCTGCAGTCTTTGCTCTTATTTAACTCAGTGGAAGTTTTGAATGAACAAGGACTTTTTTTTTTTTTTGAGGTACCAGGAGCTGGGGATCAAACCCGGGACCTCGTGTGTGGGAAGCCGGCACTCAACCACTTGAGCCACATCCACTCTCTGAACAAAGACTTTTGAATCATGGCATTTTGGTTAAAAATAAATAAAAATCAGCCCAGGGATCAACCCCTTACAGCCTGAAATTGCTTGAGCAGTGGTTGATGCAGTGATTTTATACCATCTTGTAGTGCTTTTCAAAATGCCACCAGTTGGTCAAAAATGAGTAGGAAAAGGATGCTTGAAGTTTTTTTATCGGAGAAATGGTAGATTAACTCACTTACCTTCTCTGCCCTGGCTTAAGCATTAAAAAATTATAATTTATGGTGAGTTTTTTCCCCCCTTCTTTGCAAGACAGCTATAAAACAATAGATACAATATATCTATACTTAAAGCTTTTGAAAATATACTTGTATGTAAATTTTAAAAGATGGGTTAAAACCCTGTATGAGGGGAGTGGGTGTAGCTCAGTGGTTGAGCACCTGCTTCCCATATACAAGGTCCCTGGTTCAATCCCTGGTACCTCCTAAGAAATAAAAACCCTGTGTGATTGGTTTGCAACAATAGACTTCTCTACTTTCTCAGAATGTAATTTGTTACAGTTTAGAATGAGCCCTGTTCAGAATTCTTAGAGAGGGCTGGTATTGCCTTCCCATTGCCCTGCTGCTTGGCATGGGAATGGAATGTATCCAGAGGTGAGTGCGAGGGTAGGAGTGATTCCAGCAAAAAAGGCAGGCAGTCTTTACCCAGCTTAACTACTTAAAGAGTGAGATGGTATATGCATCGTGTTTCCATTTTGCTTAGTCCACTCACTCACATGACATTTCCTGCTGGAGGTCTAAAAGGCGTTTTAAACCAAACTGTCAGTCAGAAGGAGAGACATGGAAAGAGATAGCAACCTCCTCCAATTAGGTTGTCCGGATTGCCAGCAAAAGCATGACTACGGCTCTGATGAAAAGACGTTTTACTTATATAGAGAAGAGACAGAGCAAGGTCAGCTTCACTAGTGGACGTCGGTTTCCCGTGGCCAGTGGGTCTCGATCTGTGGCCAGGGCAGGGAGGTATTTTCCTCCCAGCACCCCTCTTTTGTGTTCATGTGCTGCCGCAGTGGAGGAACCCTGCTCCCTCCCCTCCAGGGACAGACACACCCCTGGGGTGTGAGCTGGATGCCCTGAAACATGCCCACCAGAGTCATTTTCCAGTGAATGTTTACATATGCTCGGGACAGTAGGGGAAGACATTATTGGCAGTCAGTCCCCTTATCTACCAGGGCTTTGTGTTTTATCCTGTTGGGCTGACATACCTGGTTCTGAACACAGGCTTATTTTTGGGTCCCAGGGAAAGGCTACACACTGTACTAAGACTGCCCCCTGCTACACAAACATTTGATCCCCTACTAAATCTGTGCCTTCTGTTGTGGTTCCTATATTTATAGGATGCACCTCCATTCAATTAATTGTTCCAGCCAGAAACCTGGGGGCCACCTTTGACACCTCCTACCCACTCTGAGCTACCCCACCCACATCAAGCAGTCCTATCCATTCAACTCCAAAATATATCCCAAACTCTTCTTTTGTCCCTGTGTCTACTATCATAGCCTTACCATTTCTTGACCTCCTTATTCATTCTTTTTAAAATACAAATCTGATTGTGTACCACCTGTTTAAAGTCTTTTGCCACCTCCCACTGTACATAGGGAATAAAAACTCAATAAATCCTTTATTTGGCTCCCAGTTATATGGCGCCTGCCTACAACTCCCACCTCATTTCATACCTCCTTCCCCCTTGCACACTCTGCCCAAACTCCACTGGTGGTTTTTCAGTTCCTTGGTGTGCCCAACTCTTCCTTGCCACAGAGCCTTTGCACATACTGTTCTCTCTGAAGTGCCTTCTTCTCCTCCTCCCTACAGTCTTAGCTTAAATGCTACTTCCTCTGAGAAACCTTCTCCTCTCAGCTTAAAAAGTCCTTCTCTCATTCTTTTTCATAGCATTTATTATTTGTAATCATATGCTTAGCTATTTAATTTTTTTTTTTAACTGTCTTTCCTATTAGACCATAAGTCCATGAGAGCAAAGGCAAGTGTGTTTGGTTTAAAACCATATCCCCAATTACTTGCACTGTTCTGACACATGTTAGGGGCTCAATATATTTTTTCATGCATGAATAAATGAATATCTTTACATATAAAGGGAATAACAGCAATATCATGTTCCTAACTTTTTACCCTTGAGTGTTAAAGGGAGTTGGCAGCTCTCTTGATTCAAAGGCATTGAAAAGATAGTGCTACTTACTCTATGCTTTTACAGTTTTATGTGATTCTGAATATCCTGGTGTTTGCTATTCAGGGGACTACCACTTATGCTTATTTCATGGTTCCTGACACTTGGTTAACAATTTAATTTTAAATCACTACTGAGACTTCCCTCAAATGGAAAAAGAACTTATCTAGGTTGTTTAAAATGTATGAGCTTTACTGTACTGTGTAGAACAGCAAAAATAACTTACTGCTTTGATAGTGAAAAAATGTATTTTCTCCACATGTGTTACTTTTCCCCCCACAAAGTGCTAAGTTACAGATGCTGTATTATCTCTGTAATAAAAAGATTTTGCTAGAATGGTAGTAGGGCTGTAGCAGTTACATTATAATGTACTTTTCCAGAGTATCCTAAGGGGTTTACAGGGATGTATATGTGAATTGACATGATGGTTTGACTACAGCAACTTCTTACTTGATAATTCTACTGAACTCAGTCCTGCCTTCCATTGCTAGTGGTTTCTACAGCGTGAAAGCTGTTTGGGGGTGTCTGCCTCCTCGCTCAGCTGGGATGTGCTGGCTGACTTTCTGTAGATGCCGTCTCTAGACTTAATGGCTGAGTGTTCTTGGAACATGATTTCTTATTGTTTTCCTCTGAATTTAAAAAGAAAAATCATTGACTGTAACATATGGCAGCCTTTTTGTAATGACACTTCTGCTAATTTGAAAATGCTGTTACAAAGTTTATATAGTTGAACTCTGCTGTTTGCTAGGAGTCTTACTAAAAATTGAGGCTAGGATGAATTTTTATGATATTTGATCATGATAGTTTCACTATGCAGTGGTGTGGGACACAAAACCATTGAGCCACATGCTCTTCATGGAGAGGGGCCGATGGTTATTCCCAGTACTGTTAGACATCTGTGTGCACATACTGGGTTAGACTCTGTATTGGATATACCACAGATTGAACAAATACAACTTCTAATGAGAAACAATTTACGTGGTATAAGTGATACTGATCCAATATTTTATGCATAGGGCATCCATATATACTATCTTATCTGATCCTTACAACAACCCTGTGAAGTAGGTGGGGAGTAGGGACTGGTATTGTTATACTGAATATACTGATGGGAAAACTGAGCTTCAGAGTTATTATGACTTGTTCAAAGGTATATAGCTGGAAGTTGGCTGAACTGGCACTCAAAACCATGTCTTAGGCTGTAAGCCCCAGCCCTAGATTCCACAGCATGCCCTACAGGAATTCGGAGAAGAGAGAGATCAGTGTTCGAGTGCCACTGGGATATTGGCCAAAATGGCCTCCTCCCCATATCCTCTGTCCTCCCTGTTCTCACGGTTTTGGAAAAGACTCTGAAAGCTGAATTTGCAGCCTCTGGTGGACCCTGGCCCCTTCCTTTCTCTTGCTCTATCATACCTTCTTTTCCAGGTTTCTGCAGTCTTGACTTTACCACTGGCTCTTTTTTTTTTTTTTCAAATCAATTTTATTGATACATATTAATAAAGCATACAATTCATCCAAAGTGCGTTTTCATAGTGTAGTGGTTTTCACATTCACCTCCTACCACTGGCTCTTAACGTCCTCCACTTCCATTTTTTTCCTTGGTCCCACTTCCCTGTCAAGTCACTATCCTCTCTCCCTTCTTCCCTTCACCGTGAAACCTCTTCACAGAATATGCTGCACTCCCCAGTCTGAGAGTGCTTATCAGTAAGATTGCCACTGGCGCCCAAGCTATTGTTTTTTCAGTGCTCTCTCTCCTTGTTCTCTGCGTCCTTGCCTCTGCAGACCAGCCACCATTTCCTGAAAATGCCTCCTCTTGTGGCTTCTGGGTGCCTTCTCCCTGGCTGTACTCCTGGGTTTCACTGTCCTTCCTCTACCATCTACCCCTTAAATGGTGAAATTCCCAGAGTGGTTCCAGTGGTCCTCCAAGGTATTAGAACTGAATTACCCATGGGTATCTTTTCATGTCCAGCAGCTACCCTGATCACAAAAAAGTGACCACTCCAAACCCAGATCTCCAGTTCCTGCTGTTTGCTGAGGTCCTAATCTGATCCTTACAACATGATATGTATTCATATCATATAGCCCCCAAATTCTCTCCATCCATTAATGGAGTTTCCCAAAATAAAAGCCTTCATGTCTTCTTCAGTGGGGTCATCAGGAAATCTTGATGCTTTTATCTCAGAATTATTTACCATGGCCTCCCAATTAGCCTTCCTTTCAGTTGGTCCCATTCCAGGCAATCTTCCATTCTGCTTCTAGAGTTACCTTCCTCTCAATTTAGTCTGATCATATCACTCTCCCAATTAAAGGTCCCCTTCTCCACATTTGTCTTCTCTATTAAGTGAGAGTCAGTTCCATTCACAATCACAAACAACTGTGCCCCACCCACAGTAGACACTCAAAAATATCTGTTGAATGTTGTATCTGTTTCAAATCTCACTTGTTAACTTTATCTCCCTGTGACCTGCCCCCATTCTATTGTGTACTCAATTTTTCACCATTTCTCCAAACACCTCAAGCCTGTTTCTGTTGTTTTTCTGCTTTTCTTCTATGTTTCTTGTTAAATTTCACTTCAAATCTGTTCTCTCTTAAACATCATTTAACTTATTCTTCATTTCTAGTGATGGTTTTGTTTTTTACCTCATTTTCTTTGTTGAAGTCAGTCAACTCTCATAGCATTTCTTCTTCTTTTTTTTTTTGTTCATTTCTGTTCTGATTTTTGTATTTCTGTTTCTAGGGTGGCAGTTGAACCCAGGACCTCATACATGGGAAGCAGGCAGTCAAACACTGAGCTACATCTGCTTCCCAATGAGAATTGCTTTTTTCGTTTGTTTGTTTTGTTTTTAGGAGGTACCAGGGAAGCAGGTGCTCAACCACTTGAGCTACATCTGCTCCCCTGTATAGATTTTTAATTCTCCAAATGCTTGTATGAAGATATTTAATTCAGTTTAGAGGGTTGTGTTACAGTTTTTCTTCTGCTTCATGATTTTTGATGGCTTGGGGGGAGAATTTTCAGCAGCTGTAAAATTTTGTTTGCTTTTTATAGATCTGTTTGGTATTGTTCAGACTTTTTCTACTCCTGGCGTTTCATAGGGGCTATTCTTGGTTCATTCAAGATTTGATTGTATATATAATGGTATATAAATATTTACAAATGAAAGTTTATGTGACTTTTTCTTTTTACAATGAAATATAATTTTCCTGTGTTTTTTTTTCTTGCTGCATTTTGTTAAAAAACCAACACCAAGAAAATCATGTAATCTTATTTATAACCCTAAAGGTAATTGTTTTAGGGGTAGGAAAGGGCAGCCACTGGTGAAGAGCATGTTTCTATTTTATTAGGTAATGATGAGGAAATATTGCTCTATATACATACAGTCAGATTCCTGTTGCTGATAGGATGAGGATGGAGATGTTAGTATCAAATCTTTTCACTCAGGGTTTCTCCAGAGCTTTTGGTTTGGGGATTTGAGGATTACAAGCAGCAAATATTTGAGAGAAAGAGATGAAAATTGTCTGGTTTGTTTCATTTTCTGTCTGTGTGAGTAATATCTATGCAATGCTGATATTTTGGAAAACAGAAAAGTACAGAGAAAGAAAAAGAAATCAACTGAAATCTCATCATCCAGAGTTAACTATTTTCTGATATTGTTTGTCCTGCTGGTTTTTTTCCATGTATGCTATATCTTTTAAACAAAATGTTATATAGTGCATACTTCTTTGTAGCCTTTTGACTTACCAATAAAATGTGAACATTTTTCTAGTAAATCTTCCATGACATGGTATTTAATAGCTATACATTTATTTACTTACTTGGATGTCTTATATTTTAACCAGTCTCCTTTTGTTGATTTAGACTGTCTTAACTCTTTTCCACTATTATAGAAATACAGTGACTATCCTTGCAAATATATCTTTGTATACAGTTGAAGATAGAGAAGGGAGTTGCTGACTCCTTTTAAGACTGATTTGCCATTTTTCTGTTTGGAGGGAAAAATGGAATACAATGTACAGAAACCTTTTTTATTTCCATCTTCTTTCTCTTGGACTTTTCACCTTTGGTTTGTGTTTAAATTTAAGGGACTCACTATAGCCTCATTTCTTGACCCCTAGGAGTTTTTCCCTTTGTGGCTTATTTCTACATTAAATTCATCTATTTTCTGCAACTTCAGTTGTCATCTATATGCTGACACCCAGACCCTGAACTGTTAGCCAATTTATAAATAAATTTTCAGTTGCTATTATAAAATCTCTAACTAGATGTTTCATACATAATCTCCTTTCAGCAAACTCAAACTCTGACCTTTTATCAGTCCTTCCCACCTCCATTCTGAGTTTCATAGCTGAGTATCTCACCACCTACTGGACACCTTTGCTAAGGTCTCCAGGAGACATTTCAAACTTAAAGTGCCAAATACAGTAATTGCTATAGCTGCTAATATTTTCCTGAGATTACCAGGTTCCAGAACTCATGCCCAATGCTTTTCATGCATTACCTTATTTTATCACAACACTGATATGATAGTAAAAATGATCCCCATTTTACAGATAAGGAAACAGAGGCACAGAAGCTTATGTGGAAAAATCTGTCTGTGCTCTTACCACCTGTGCAGTGTGGTTTCCAAACTGCATTCTTGAGCCCTACAGCATCTTTTCATGTATTTCTTATCTTGGTAAAGAGTGAACCATCCATCCAGGAGCATAGCCAGAAAATTGGGAGGCATCCAGGTACCTCCTTCTCCTTCACCTCTGTATCTAATCTCAGAATCTCTAGCTGAAATTGCCTTCCAAGTATATCTGGATACTGCCACTGTTCTCTCCACCTACTGCAACCAGCCCAAACCAAGCCAGCATCCTCTCCTTCCTCAGCAACTCCTAACCAGTGTGCCTGCTTCTCTTCTGGCCAACTCAGAATTAGTCTTCATGCAGCAGAGTGGTTTTTTTTTTTTTTTTTAAAGATTTATTTATTTACTTTATATATTTTTAAATTTATCTGCTCCTCCACCCCGATGGTTCTCTCGGCTGTCTGCTTGCCTTTGTCTTGTTTGCTTGCCTTCTCCAGGAGGCACCGGGAACCGAACCCGGAGCCTCCCACATGGGAGGGGAGTGCCCAATGGCCTGAGCCCATGCTCCCCGTGGGCTGCAGCTGTCTACTGGCTTGGGGTGTCTTCTTGTTGCGGTGGGGTGCCGGTGTCTAGCTCGTGTTGGGGTGCCGGCGTCTAGCTCATTGTGGTGGGGTGCGGGCATCTAGCTCATTGCGGTGGGGTGCAGGCATCTGCTTGTCTTCTTTAGGAGGTACCAGGACCTGAACCCGGAACCTCCCATGTGGTAGGTGGGTGCCCAACTGGTTGAGCAACATCTGCTTCTCGAGAGTGGTATTTAAAAAATGCAAGTCTAATCCATCACTGTCCTGTTCACAGCCTCTCATTAACTTCCCATTGTACATAGAACGAAAGCCTCACACTCAACTCCCTTGGTTAGGCCACATTTTCCCTTTCTCTGACCTCTGCACGGGCTTTTCCTTCTGCCTGAAATGCATGGTACCTCCATTCTTACTTGAATGACTGTGACTCTTTCTTCCGATTTCATTTTAAGTGTTGTTTCTATAGAATAGAAGCCTCAGATCCTGATTAGAACTCCCCTTAATACTCTCATGGACTCCTGTTCTTTGCCACCATAGCTTTGAACACAATCTATACTCTTAGACTCATTTGTGGGATTCTCCCTCTGATAACTGCTCCCTCTTTGGCACGTCAGTGTTGTGAGAAGATTGGGGCTATGTCTGTTTTGTTCACCTTTGAACCTCAACCCTAAGCACAGTCCTTGGCACATAGTAGTCCTTCACCAAATATTTGAATACAAAAAGAAATAATGTATAAATGTATTGAGCTCTTTTTTTTTTTTTTTGCTCCTGGATGTGAGATGACCTGGGGTGTCTCTTTCTCCTTTTTAGAGGAGTAGATGTTGATTTGATTCTCTGTGTTTGTCCAGCAGGAGCCTAAGAACTTTAGGCAGACGAGGGGGTGGTGAGCTCAGGGAGTGGAAGGTGATAGATACTAGAGGAGTTAAGAATCAGAGCTGGGTGGGAAGAGCCAAATTTCTGCTTGTGTCCCAGTAGGAGAGCCCATTGTGATCCCTAATAGGGGTTGAAGTATTGAGTTAGACCCATTCCTAAAGTTTTTATTTGGTAAGCCATTTATTTTGCCAATATTATGAAGTCAAACTTAGCAACAGTTGCTATGTTATTTTTCTCTCTTCTCTTCCCCACTAGAGGAGTATCTGTGTTTCATTTTCTGTGATATAAAATTTCATTAACTGTGAGTGTGCCATTTCTACTGCAAGAGCTTTCCATGGGAGCAGAAAGGAGTTTACAAGGGGCTCTTCATGCTTGATTACTGCAGAGGAGGCAGACTTTCACCAGGAGCTTCTCAGTAAACTGTAATATGTCATTCTGGCAATCGAATCTGTCCTCCAAGGCACTGAGATGTTGGCGATCTTTTAAGACTCACAGTAGTTTGAGTTTTGTAGACAGTTGTTCTTTCTGATCACGTACTCTTCTGCCTAAAGCAGTGAAGCCATAGAAGTACTATGTTGATTTAAATTCTAAATTCTTATAACAGTGACAGTTCCCTCATAGGAGCTGGTATCAAGTGGAGACAGTTTCCTTATTACTGCTCAACTGCATTTTCCCCTTCAGCCTATGAATAATGGTGGCAGCATCTATTCTGTGTGTGTGCTTGTCATTATGTGATTTCTTTTTTCTAAATGCTGTACTCCAAGCCAAAATAAATGCATTTTATCATATATCCAGGCTTGTTTGTTTATTCTTTTGGATTCTCAAGAATAGCTGAGGCTGAAGAGTAGCGTTCTATTGCAACTACTCTTGGCCATATTAGCCACTGCACCAGAAATGCTCTCTTGGTATTTAGAGAATGCAGTGGCTCAGTTGTTAATTGCTAATTCCTGGGTTGAAAAGCCATCGACCCATTTTCTGAAATTGTTACCAAAAAAGGTGTAAAGTCTTTAATGTTATCATTGCATTTCCCTTTTGAAAAAACAGCATTAATTTCTTAGTACTTTATAATAGGGATTGGCAAACTTTCTCTGTAAAGATAGGACATATTTTGGGCTTTAGGCCATATGGTCTCTGTTGCCAGCTCTTTAATGCTACTTTTATAGCGCAAAAGTTGCCATAGAAAATCCGTAAGCAAATGCACATGCCTGTGTTCCATTAAAGCTTTGTTTACAAAAACAAGCAAAGGGGAGTGTGCTGACCTCTGTGTTTTAGCATAATTGACCAAACCAATTCATTTAAAGCAGGGAAGATGATTCAGATGAAACAAATAATAGAAGATTTGTTCTCATAATATGGTCAGGACCTAAAGTCAGATTTTGGAGAGTAGCTTAGTGATCTTTATTAAATAAATATGATTGAGGCAGATACTATCTATATCAAAGATAACAGATTGGGTTACGTAAGGCCACTTGAATAGAACCAAATTTAGATATGCAGAGAGACATAAATACTACCCATTCCTTATAATTAATGCTAGTCCTCCTAGACTGTCTATGGTCAGCATGAAATTAAATGTCTGCTCTTCCTTCCTGCCTGGCTTGATGGATAACTGTTCATAGTGCAACCCCATTGAAAAGTTATTTTGGATATTCTGCGAAAATCATATGACTGGTAAGCAGTACATAGCAGATACCCATGTGATCATGGTGCCTAGTGTGGCCAGTATGAGAGGCCACTGGTTTCTCTGTAGCACTTGAACATCTCTGACAAAGTGAACCATGGACAGACTCTATAGAAGGCGGCAAGTATTGGGGAACATTCAAACTGCTGTTTAAGAGTAGAAGTTGTCAAAGAGGTCTGATGACATGGATGATTTGAAGAGCTCAGCTTTGTGTTATGTCATGTGTGAATCATTTATGAATTGGGAGAAGATGTGTTTCAGGAATTGCTTTTAAAGGGAAAGTAGGAATGGATGATGTAACTGTTGGCCAATTTAATGTAATTATGAATTCCAAAAATATAAGTGGATCATGCTTGTAAACTGATCTGTTAATCTGGGCATGATTAGGTTATGATTAGGGCATTGAGCCCCACCCCTTGGTGGGTGGGGAATCGAATATAAAAGGCAATGCAGAGAACAGAGTAGCAGCATTTTTTTTTTTAACTTTATTTGTACATTTAATAATTGAAAATTTAAACAATTAAAAACTAAAAAGTAAACACAGATGAATAAATATATGCATTTCTCCATCAAATGTAATGGATACATATAATTTTTTTTTTTTTTTTTTGCATCAAACAATATGTT